>JAVJIF010010918.1:0-7500 GCA_038442645.1 Agave tequilana | reverse complement strand
CTCTAGTATCGATTCGACAGCTGACTGTAAGCCCATCTTATCTTTTGTGACAAAACTTCTTCACACCCTCCTTGTTGCAACAAAATTTTCTGCAAATAACTTCATGAGGAGGCCTCCGTGACTTATCTATTCATTTTCTTCTCACGCTAAAACCTCTATTCCTTGCATAAGAATTGTAGAAGTTGTATGCTTCATCGTCTGTGAAAAACTATTTTCTTAAAAAAAAACTGAGCTTTCAGACATTTCTCCATGTGAATTCAGATCCCACAAAATAAATTGTTAAACTAAATAAAAAGAAATAATTGAAAATCACATATCTGACTATAATAAATAAAACTGCGATAATGGTCATACATGTAAAGATAGATATAACTTCTGAATAAAAGACTGCGACCATAGTCGCAGTTCTCCGTATGGCCAGATTTTTTAAAAAATGTGAATAATAATTGAGAAAATTTGTCATTAATATATACTGCGACCTTAAGTCGCATTTCTTAAAATTTAGTATATAAAAAGAAATAATGAAATTCACACGTCTGAACTATAATAAATAGGACTACAACTAAGGCCACAGTTGTAAAAGATAGCTTTGACCACTGAAAAATTGGTTTTAATACATACTGCGACCGTAGTCGCAGTTCTTACAATTTAGTGTATTAAATTAAATAACTGCGACTGAGATCACAGTTAACAAAACTGTGACATTGTTTTTCTAAAAAAAAAGACCTTAGTAAAAATGATTATATTGTTTTATAAAACGAAATCTAGGTCGCAGTTTCATATACGTTACACAAAATTTTTTACATATAAGAAATTATGGGGAAAAAATAATAAAATAAAAACCTCTTGATCAACATTTAAAGATCTCAAACTTTCAATACTTTCAATATTCTGTGAGAAAGTTGAACCAAATGATATATGATTCATACTTAGATCGGGAGATATAGATCGGGAACGATGGCGACCTGAATTGGCAGGAGAAGTATTCTGCTCCATCGTCGATATTAAAATAGAAAAGAAGATTTAGGTTTGCAAAGTAAAAGAAAAAAAGAAAAAACTGATTCGGATACCGCTATTTTTATAAAAAAAATTATGCCAGGAAAAGGAAAATCTAAATCTTTTGCCGAGGGGCATTTAGTAATTTCACTTATTCCAAAAGGCGGGCTACAACTCATTCGTGTGGCAAATAATGTGCCACGTCACTGCAAGCTGAGAGAGACTCTCAGCTGTCGGCTGATATATATATATATATATATATATATATATATATATATATATATATTAATATATTGTGTAGCTTCGGAAGGATGCGCGTTCGAATCCTTCCCACTCAAATACCACATTTGACATTCAAATACAAGATCCACTCTATTGAGATTGATCTATATTATTTAAAGTAACTAAAAATAAAACTTCAAGTGTTTTGAATACTATTTGCCTATCCATCAAGCGAAGCAAAATGAACGATCGAAAGTAATGAGTTAGTTAGATCTATGTCTTTAGACATACAAATTCTCGATCTAACTATTTGTTCATGATCTAAACATTTAGAAATCCCTACAAACTAATTTTTGTTAAGTTTCAAATGCTTTACACCGTTAAACTAACCAACTCAATATTTAGGCCGTCCTTTTTCCCTACTTGATGCATGGGCAAAAAGTACTTAAAATACTTGATTTTTGATTTATAAATGCTTGAAATAATATAAATCAACTTCAACTGAATGAATCTTGTATTTGAATGATGTATTGTTGTATTTGAGTGGCAAGGATCCGGACTCGAATACTTCCGAAACTACATGAGTCTCTCTCTCTCTCTCTCTCTCTCTCTCTCTATATATATATATATATATATATATATATATATATATATATATATATATATATATATATATATATATATATATATATATGAGAAAAATGTATATCAGCCGGCTGAGAGTACTTTCTCAGCCTGTGGTGACGTGGCTCAATTTGTTACCTCACTGACTTGCGACCCGCTTTTAGGAAGAAGTTAAATTACCAAATACCCCTTTCGATAACTTTTCCTTATTGTTTATTATTATTTTTGTCCCCCTTTTATTTTGCCGCTCTTTATAGGATATAAATTACTTTTCGCCCTATTCTTTACCTCTTTTTTTTGAAAGATATACTTTCTCCTTTTTCAGCCTGCGATAAAATTCTACTTTATAGTTTAAATTTTTTGTATATAATATAGTCAGAGTCTTTGGTCGCAGTGTACATTTAAACTGCGACCTTAGTCAGAGACTTTGGTCGCAGTGTACATGGTTAATTGCGACCAAGGTCGCAGTGTTGTTATTGATAAAGATGGCCAGCAATTGCAATTTAGGGTCGCGACTTTGGTCGCAGTACGTTAAGTAAGTGTTTCCTTTATATTAAGATGCATGGCGACAAAGGTCGCAATGTTGTTTTTGATTAAGACTGCCGCCAGCAACTGCGACCAAGATCGCAAATGTTGTTTTATTTAAGTGTTGTTTTTGTATTAAGTCATTTTTTGAATCTAAATGAAAAATGAAAAGTTTGCTGAGGGGACGCGACTTGGAGTCACTTTGTGAGACGTGGCCTGTCATAAAGATTTTATGAGATCTTTTAACGTCAAGTCTACGTTGACGAACCCACACCATTCGTTGTTTCCCGAAGCGGTTGTCCACGCGTCTGCTCTTCATTGGGTTTAGGCGTTAATGTCTTTTAATGCCAAACTGGCGCTGGGGGTTGGATACCAGCGTCTTCGACGCTTCCCGAAACGACACTCCCTTTTTAAACAGCCCATACTTAGACTGTTTTCTTTCGAGAGCAATTGCTCTGAGAATTCCCGCCGTCTTGAGAGTCTCTAATAGGGCCTGCCTCCATGGATGAAGATGACGCTATGGACGAAGATGACCCAGAGCTTGATTGTCCTTTTTCAGGTTCGCTGGGCCCCTGGGAGAATATTTTCGCCGGCGAACTTGATCCTCATCGTACAGAAGGGAATAAGTCATGGTCCTCGTCGTCCACAGTTTTTTAATACACGGGGACCTGAATAACACCACTGCTCTTAGTCAACAAGGGCTCTTTTTGATGTTTAGTCTTCTTAATGTCGTTTTTTGTAACACTCAATCTTATTGTATAAGAGATCGTTTTTGTATCATTTTCACATGCCTGGAGATAAATGCCTGGACATAAATAAAAAGACCTCAATAACACCACTGCTCTTAGTCAACAAGGGTTCTTTTGATGTTTAGTCTTCTTTGTACTCCTGTATTGTAACACTCAATCTTATTGTATAAGAGAGCGTTTTGTATCATTTTCACATGCCTGGAGATAAATGCCTGGACATAAATAAAAAACATATTTGTTTTTTAATAAACTACGACCTTTTGGTCGCAGTCATGCATTGCAAACAAAACAACTTGGACCAGAGACGACACTGCGACCAAGGTCGCATAAGCCTACAGTGCAAACAGAAACAACTGCGACCAAAGACTGCGACTAAGCAACTGCTGCATTGACGTGTCACCTCGTCGCAGTGTTGTTGTTGATTAAGAATAAAGACCAGCAACTGCGACCAAGGTTGCAGATTATTTCTTTTAAGACTGCGCCCATCAACTGCGACCAAGGTCGCCGTGTTTTTGTTGATTAAGAGTAAAGACCAGCAACTGCGATCAAGGTCGCAGTGTTGTTGATTAAGAGTAAACACCAGCAACTGCGACCAAGGTCGCAGTGTTGTTGATTAAGAGTAAAGACCAGCAACTGCGACTAAGGTCGCAGTGTATTTTATTAAGACTACGGTCAGAAACTGCGACCAAGGTAGCAGTGTTGTTGTTGATTAAGACTAAAGACCAGCAACTGCGACCAAGTTCGCAGTGTATTTATTAATTCTGCGTCCAGCAACTGCGACTAAAGTCGCAACCTTTCATTTTAAAATTTATACGGGTGAAGTAATATAATTATTAACTGCGTACATGGTCGCAGTATATTCGTTTAGCGTAAAATATTTAAAATGAAGGTTTGTAACAATTGTACAGCATTTCAATCTAGACATAGTAGTAAAAAATGTAACTCACACATTTAACTTTAGAAAACAGATTTATATATATTTAAAAAAAATCAAAATACATTTTTTTTTAAACTTCTAATCCTCGTCATCACCATCGTAATCAGATTCGTCGTCAAAAGTCATGCTTTTGTCTTCTGTATCGCTTTCCGTCTCTTTCTCCTCTTCAGCGACAGTCTCCTCTTCGCTTTCTTCCTCTTCATGTTTGTGTTTTGGTTCATCAATGAACTCCCAGAACGGGTCGTCTGTATCAAGCTCAGATTCTGACCCGTACCGAGACATTGTTTCAGAACTAAACATAAAATCATCATTTGATGATTGGCTTCTTTCTGGTGAAGATGGTGGTGATGGTGAAGACATTTTTTTGAATGTATTTTTCCGAACAGTGAGAGTAACGAGTTTGAGCAAAAATAACTTAGTATATTTTTAATCCTTTGCTCATGACCCTTTATATATTTTTAATCCCGAAATTCCAAAAGGTTTAAGCTCTCGGACCACGTGAATATCTCTCAAATATATTTTCTACCTTTTCCAAAAATTGTATACTTCCTAGGTGACTGTTCAGTTATCCAAAACAGTTTAAATGTTAATACACTATAATTTGAAATTATAATGAACTCCAAAACAGTTCATTATTGCGACCATAGTCGCATTGGGAACTGATAAATGATTAAGTAAATGCGACCAGTTCATTATCGCAGTGGTCATATTCTTTGTCGGTAAATGAATGTTTTTTTACTTTTCAATGCTAGAAGTCGCAGTCGTCATATAAAAGGGATATTTTTGTCAATTTGTTTCACGATGTTTAGGCGGGATTTTTGATTTTTTGGGGCCCGCACTCTGCGACCGATGTGTGGCATATATTTAGCCACGTCCCGCAGGCTGAGAAACTCTCTCAGCCTGCAGGCTGAGTACAGTAACCCCTATATATATATATATATATATATATATATATATATATATATATATATATATATATATATATATATATATATATATATATATATATATATATATATATATATATTCGAGGGGCATCAATTGATATCCTAGCCAGTGACCTTTGGTTTACTAGTAAAGATGTGAGAGCATATTGTGGGGAATCTTAGTTTCAAATTTGGCAACAACGTAATGTTCAGCAAAATTGATACCCCATGACACCAATTGCCTCCACCACTAGATTTGGATTTGTATTATTGTAGCTCTCAAATTCAAGATTAGACTATGGTTGTTGTCGCTAGTCCCTCCCGCTACTCCCTCCCTTCTCTCCCAAGTCCCTTCTCTGAGAAAGAGAGAGAGAGAGAGTTAAAAAAACGAGGTTATTTAAGTTACTCTGGGTGATTTTTGAAATAACATGATGTTTTTTAGGCTTATATTAAAATATAAAGAATTTTTGACTTATATAAGTTGAATTATCTCAAAAATAAAGGTTTTTTTAGAGTGCGATCATTTGAACCCAAAGAAGTGACGGGTAGCCCAAAAAATAAGTTGAGTTTTTGTTGGACAATTTTACTCTCAAGTGACAAGTCCAAAATATAAAATAACTTTTCAAATATTACAACCTTACCATAATAATTAGTTAGTATACTCATATAATTAGTATGTACATCAAGTCCTTATTACCTTAATTCTTGTTAAACCTCCAAACTCTCTCTATTACTCAACCCATAAAATTTTAGACTCATCCCCCCTTTAAAAAAAAATCACTCGCCTTGATTTCCAAACAACTATGGACAAGTAAATGACAACTTGAGAGTATTAAAATGGTGAAAAGGTGAGTTTTTATCGTTTAAAATTGTTGAAATTTTTTTTTTGTATGGTTCATCATTACACTTAAATTGGGTTTGAGATAGCGGGAAAAGAGAGAAGGAGAATTAATCTCAAATTTAGGGGTATAACTGAGTTTTTACACTTAAATTGAGTGTGTAGAATATAATGATATTTAGGATAATTTAGGGGTCTATTTACTGATTTACTAGGTCTACTAACTAATGAATCTGCTATCATTTATTTGGGTTTAAATAACACACTCTTTTTTTGGGTATATGAGAAAAAAGTTCTAATCTACCCCCCAGATAGATTATTCGTCCCAAATGGTAGAATAATAATAAACAATGATCCATGCTTTACTTCGTGTGCTTCTTTAAAATTGTTGTGGTTTATTTTATTCCTCTCTGTGCAAGATGAATAACAACCATTACGAACACTGTGATTCAGCGGAAGAGGCACTTCCACCAGCGATGGACCCTAGCAGTGAGCAAATCTCGAAGGTCATCTCATATGAGCTCAATGTTGATACACTAAGCGAAGATACTTTGGGCATGTTTGTTAGATTGAAAATCAGTTTTTGAAATATGACACAAGCACGCCACGTTACCCTTTTCTAAATTTTTGTTTACAAAAAAGAAACCCAAAAAAAGTTGGTGGGGGAGACGCAAAAAGTGCATGCGGGCCAATTATTACTCCTCTCCGGTTTCATCTCTCCACTGCTCCGAAAATGGTGAGAAATCTGAGCTCATAGTTCTCACAGCTGACTTTTCTACGAGAAAGCTGATAGCGTGGGCTCAAGTGCAGTTTTCCCAATTTTTTCCTTCTCAAAACTGGACCTTATCCAAAATTCCTTAAGAAAGTTTGTGAAATAATGAGTGAGAGTAAGTACTACAAACGTTGGAAATGTGACGGCACTTACATTACCGTTTTACTATAAACAAACGAATTTTAGCGTTGGCATTTTGTAATTACTTGAATCTGTGTCAAATATGGGTCGTACTTTTTGCGTTGGCTATAAAAAATAACCGACCCTAAATAACTGACGCGAATTCCCCTTTTTGTGTGTGTGTGAGAGAGAGAGAGTTGTGCTTCTCGCTCAGAGTTTCCTTCCACTTCCACATGGTTGGAATTAAAATTCAAAGAGCCAAAGTAGCCCAAAAGACTAAAGAGACTAACACTGATGAAAAATCCCAGTTCTTGAGCTTCCGTAGTCATTACCCGTACATGTTAATGGCTACTGAGCTGAAGAGTATAACTGAGGTATCACTGTCCAAGAGCGCAATCATTAGCTGTAGGAACACTCGCCGATCCCAAACCTAGTGTGGAGGCCGATTATGCGAAAGCCCTGATACTCATGGCTCAGGTGGTCTGCGAAGCATGCAAATTTATCACGAAGAGTGGATGCCGTCGTGTATGGAGAGAAGATGAATGTTCTTCTCTTCTATTGTGCTATGTGATGAGACATATCCCGGAAAGAATATTGTTGGAAAGAAGACGGTGAAGGACTTGCTCAGCAGACTCGGCATCAGACTCCACAACAAGATAACTGAACCCTGCGAAGACTGAGATGATGATGCCCTGCCAGGGGTTATTATTCTTCATGCACAGCTTCAGAATATTGTTGTTGAACGCGGAGAGCGACTTGCTTGATCTTCTGGCACTTCCTTGTGCTAATTT
>JAVJIF010010917.1:0-148796 GCA_038442645.1 Agave tequilana | reverse complement strand
GTTAAAACCTTATAAGTTTAACTGTATAGAACGCTGCGTGTTATAACTATTTCTTAAAAAAAGAAAAAAAAATTCTATAAATAGAACAAAAAAAACTCTTATTCTATTGCAATAAGTAAAGATGTGACAGTTTTTGCGACATTTAAAGATGGTTCATGGGGAATTTTTTTCTTGAACCTTTGGTGATATAAATGTGTTCTTCTTTTAATTCAATAAAACAAAAATATTCTAATGTCAAATTTTCTATAGCAAATGAAAGTTTTTTTTTGTTTTCATTTCAATAGAATGATGATAACACAATCTAAACCTAATCTCTGAAACATGAAGGAAGTTTATGCTGCCCAAACCTTAACAAAAATTTTCAACTTTTCCACCAGTGTCTCTCTCTCTCTCTCTCTCTCTCTCATATGCATTGAAGAGCATCTAGGGTTTGAAAAGGAGGGGGTACCCACCTGGCCAGATGAAATCACAAGAGGACAAGAAAGAGCCCCTCGTGCAACGGAGCTTTGATTGATTGATAGGTCCATGTGCCCTCAATGGACTTCATGCATCCACCTAATTTAAACCACCACCCAAAGTCCCAAAAAAAATAAAAATAAAAAATAAAAAAAATATTCAATTCAATCCCAGCAATGCAAGCATGGGGGTGGGTGACATTCCCCTCTCGTGTGTGTACACTAAGTACCCGCCTCCAAACACCACACAACACCACCCACCCCAACCCAACACCCCACCCCAACGCCCCCCCCCCCCCGCCCCCCAACCCCCTGGGGGGGGGGGGGGGGGGGGGGGGGGGGGGGGGGGGGGGGGAGGAGTGGGGGTGTCTCTGCTACATCAGAGAAATTATTTGTTCACACGCGCGCGCGCGCGCGACTACTCACCCTCAACTAGAGAGAGGAGCAATTGCCTCTTGTTGCACAACTAACACACACTCTCTTTCAATTCAATTCCAATTGAGTTTCTCCCCTCTCCTTTTGTCCAATTGCTCTGCTTGATCCTCTCCCAAATGTGAGAGGATGTGACTGCAACAAGATTATCATCACATGGTGAGAGCTTGGTGGTCAAAGATAGTGGCAAATTGTTGCATGTTTGGGTAGGACAAGTAATGCAAGATATGCATGTATGTATGTATGTTGATGATGGCCACAGCCTGGATTATCTGTTTGCTTAGTTGGTGCTCTCCTTGCCTTCTTGTATATATAAATACATATTTGATTTTTATACATATTCATATATGGTATACTAAATTGAAATATTGATAATAGCTCTTCATAATAATGCTAAGCGTCCGTAAATTCTGGTTCTGATTGGCAGAGGGAAAAATAAAGAAACGAGAAAATCCCTCCTAGCTGATGGGTCACAAACACAATTTGGGAATCTCTTCCTATGGTTTCTCACCCAAGCAATACTGACTACAAGCTTTCAAAATAATTTTAATTCATCCAAAAACTGAGAAATTCAATACTGATCTTGGCCTTAAATACGCCTACATCTATAGAGAAATTCCATCACAATATATAAGGGACTAAAATGAACTAATAAAAATAAATAACAAAATTACAATAAAGAGTAAATAACTAAGATAACCGGTCCAATATAGCTTGAGTCCTCAAGCCGTAATAGAATTATAATGAAAGAGTATGGTGACGTCTTGGTGTAG
The DNA here is from genome assembly GCA_038442645.1 of Agave tequilana. Classification (NCBI taxonomy): domain Eukaryota; kingdom Viridiplantae; phylum Streptophyta; class Magnoliopsida; order Asparagales; family Asparagaceae; genus Agave; species Agave tequilana. Next base: position 147,136 of record JAVJIF010010917.1, on the reverse strand, counting down.
AATCGCAATCTTAGAGTAATATTCCTATCATTACTCGGGGTGGGAAAAACTCGACTCTATCGAGGGCGAACTTCCTCAGCTCTAATGGTGCCCTAGACGATTAGGATTCAAATGTTGGAGTTCATCTCGATTAATGCAGGTGTTTCAAAGTCAGGTAGTCTTTTCCTACAAACTAAAAACCTGTGGTAACTACCATCTCTAATAGAGACAATCTGACAATCAATAATTTCATTAATTTGTTCTGTCATATGGGTGGGCTGTATTTGGGGAAGTGGAGGTAAAAAGAGTCTCTCAGAAATGGGCTTATGAGAAGGCTTAACTAATAAATGATTATCTGGGAAAAAATTTGAATATTTATAAGCAATCAGATCTTCAATATTAAAAGAGGGATTAATACTAAAATTAGGTGAAAGATCTACTACATATGTATTGGAATTAATTTTTCTCAAATTTAGAAAGTCTCGCACTATGTGCATGCAATTTCTTTACAGTACAAGAGGATATCGTTTCGAACGAATCCAAACCATCACGTAGTCTCCTACATTAAACTCATGTGTCTTCTTATGCAAATCTACATAAGCTTTATGATTTGCATTATTTTTTTGAATTTGAGTGCTGATGAATATGTGATACAAAATAATGCAGCTGACTCGGACATTCTAATATGATGGTGTGCCATATGAATTAAGTTTATAGGTTGTCTAGGTTGATAACTATGCACCACCTTAAATGGACTCATTCCTATAGTTTTACTAACAGAACTACTGCATGCAAACTCAGCAGTAGGTAATATAAGATCTCATGTTCTTAGATTCTCAACCACTACATACCGTAAAAGATTACATAGACTCTTATTGACTACTATAGTTTGTCCATCAATTTGTGAGTGAAATGTAGTAGAAAACTGAAGTTTAGTTCTCATTTTATGTCATAAGGTTTTTAAAAGTAACTCGTGAACTTAACATCTCTATTTGACACAATTATTTTAGGCAACCCATGTAGCCTAACAACTTCATCAAAATAGATTGTAGTGATTCGAGATGCATTAGAAGTTTTAAAACTTGGCAGGAGGGGGCCATCGTTGAGAAATGATCCACAATAACAATTATGAAATTGTGCTTTCATGTAGTTTTTAGGAGACCAAGCATAAAGTCCATACTGACATCTTGCCAAGGATAATTTGGAGCCAGAAGAGAAGTAAAGAGACCAGTATTTTATTTACATTACTGGCTAGTTAACATGTGCGACATTGGCCAACAAGCCTAGCAACATCTCTCTTCAAATTTGGCCAGCAGAAACGATGTTTCACAGCTTCAGTTGTCTTGTTTCGTCCAAAATGTCAAGCAACCCTACCAGCGTATAATTCCCAAACTAAAAATTCTCTCAAGGGGGTGCGAGAGATACACAACTTATAAGAACGGAACAGATATTCATCTTGCAAAAAGAAGTCATCAATCTCATAAGTCAAACTATCCCTTAAGACAGTGAATATATTTTCAAAATCAAGGCATGGCTCATAAGTGTTTTTGATTTTTTTCAAATCAACCACTTCAGTGCTTATGATAGAGAGTAAGGAGCGATGACGGCTAAGTGCATCGGCGATCCTATTTTCGACTTTGGCCTTATGTTTGAGGTCACAGGTATAATCTTGAAAGAACTCTACCCACCTACCATGCCTCGAATTCAGTTTTTTAGGGAGTTGAGATATTTAAGGGCTTCATAGTCCGAATAGATAACGAATTCTTGTGGTAATAAGTAATGGCGCCAATAAACGCAGAGCTTGAACTATCACATAGAACTCCTATGTAGGTGGAATACCACCGAGTATCATTCAATTTTTCGCTAAAATAGACAGCGGGGTGCTTTTCTTGACTCAATACAGCTCTTATTTCAATGCCCAAGGCGTCACAAGTGATTACGAAAGCATTCTAAAAATAAAAAAGTCTCAAAACAGGAGCTTCCGTCATCCTTTCCTTGATTTCCCGGAATGCTTTGGCAGCAGGTTTACTCCATCTGAATTTCTCCTGTTTCAGATAGTTGATAATAGGGGCCATGATGGTACTATAATTTCAGATAAACCGTCTATAAAAAGTGACTAACCCATGAAAACTTCTCACTTCTATAATGTTGCAGGGTTCCGATCATTCTACAATAGACCTAATCTTATCGGGGTCCGTAGAGACTCATTGTGAAGATACAACAACCTCAAGGAAAATAACTTGGTTTGCGAGAAAGGTACACTTCTTGGGGTTGGCAAATAAGCTTTTCTTTCTTAAAACTTTAAAAACCTACGAGAGATGGTCCAGATGTTGCTCCGTCGATTTACTGTAGATGAGGATGTCATCAAAATATACAACTATGAATTTTCCTATAAAAGATCGTAATACTTGTGTCATCACCGTCATCACCCTCATAAATGTGCTTGGAGCATTAGACAAGCCAAACGGCATGACAATCCACTCATACAACCCATCTTTTATCTTAAAAGTTGTATTCCATTCATCTCCCGAGTGAATTCAAATTTGGTGTAACCACTTTTCAAATCAATCTTTGAAAAGATAATGGCAGTGGACATTATGTCAAGCATATCATCTAGCCTGAGAATTAGAAAATGATATTTCAACAATTATTTCTTTATAGCACGATTATACACACGCCTTCGCCTTGTTCCATCTTTCTTCGGTGTCAATAGTGCGGGGGTAGTGCAAGGGCTTAAGCTCTCTCGTATGAATCATCTACTCAACAAATCAATAACTTGCCTTTGTAATTCGGCATGTTCCATCAGGTTTATCCGATAGTGCGGCAAGTTGCGCAGTGTAGCTCCAATACCAAATCAATAGCATGTTGAATATTTCGCATTGGTGGCAATTGATTCGGGAGATCTTGGCAAACACATCAGCAAAATTTAGGATAATAGGGGTCACTAAAGGAGGAATCATCTCATGAAATTCTTTCGCAACTTCTCGAGTAACCAAAATGATGATTTGTATCCCATTAATCACTTCTTTCTAAATTTCTTTAGGACTGATTAAATTGATATTCTTTTCCTTTCTTATTTCCACCGACTTTTTCTCGCCTTGTTTGGATTTTGGTTGACTCGGAATCAATTTGATTCATTGCCCTTCATGGTTGAAGGTACAAGTGTTGGACTTCTCCCACAAGGTTATGTTCATATCAAACAACTGAGGCCGACCAAGAATCTCGTGACCTACATCCATGGATATCACATCGCACCAAATTTTACTTTTGAATGTGACAAATTACACAAGTACAAGACATCATTCATTCACCTCCATCTATACTATGTTAACCCAAGTAACTTTGTATGGGCTAGGGTGAGGGACCGTTTTTAATCCTATTTTTGGGATCAAACTGGATGACACAGCATTTATGCAACTTTCACTATCAATAATGATTTTACAATTTTTATCACCAATATTTATCCACGTGTGGAAGATCGTGGTTCTATGCCAATCAACAGTGTCTTTAGGCTGCCCTAAAATACCGAACAACAACAACAAGCCTAATAGAGTCAAGAAACTCCTCATGTCCCGTATCATCCTTAGAATCGCTGCCCTCATATTTTATGAACATAATTTTCCTTTGAGACTCGTCCTGCACCTCATCTGATTGATCATCTAGGAAAAGAGTTCTCAATTTACTTGGGCAGTACTTCTCCACATGCCAATAACCTTCATACTTAAAGGATTGTGTGTGTGGGGGTTGGCCCGGGGTACGCTCTCGGCTGGGCCCTTACTTTTGAGATCTCCTGTCGAAGTGGAACTGTTAAGAGTGATCTTGAGCTGGGATTGTTCAGAGTTGGTTCTAGCACTCTAGCTTTTAAAATCTGAATCTCATTGATAATAAGATCCTCTAAAAGCATCTAAGTCTCAAACTATCTGATAAGAGTGTTATAGCTCAGAAACCCTCTCTTCTTGCAAAAAGTTCTCCACAAAGATCATCACAAAGACCAGATCTAAACCTAAAGAGGGTCATCATTTGAAATTCGTCGACAAACTTGCTGCATCGTGTCAAAACTCTGATCAATGTAATCAACACCAGAGTGAGTTCCCTAGGTGAGCCTACTCCATTTGTCTAGTTGTTGATCGAGAAAAGTAATTGGGAGGTACTTTTGATTCAACTTGGCATTCCTCTCATCCCAAATTCGAATCGGTTCTTTCCTCCTTAGCGCTATCAGCTTTTCAACATTTAAGCAATATTATCCCGCTAGTCCCATAGACGGTCACTAATATTGCATATTTAGTGTCACATTTTCACATTTATTTTATAATAAAACTATGCTATTTAATTCATTTTGATGTCTAATAGTATACAGAGTAATTAATAGAGAAAGATGAGAATGAACAAGTTCATCCAATTAAATCTGCAGTTTTAAAAGCTCAAGTAATTCAACGAAGATCTACTCAAATTCAGAGGTTTAGAAGTAATTCTATTCAAAGACTGGAGCAGATAAGACCAGATAAAACCAGTTAAATCCGAATTTTTGAAGATCCATTTGATTAACTTGAAGATCAACGAGGATAGCGTAAAATTCAGAACTCAAACTGCAAAATCAATTGGATAAAAAGATAGATCGAGAATCAACGGACGACCGGCCACCTTGATCTGGCCGCACAAACGCGGCAAAAGTCTCATTTGCGCGGCTTTGTTGAGTTAGTTGGGGGAGCATTTGCTCCCCCTACCTCGTATGCTTCTCCCTTCTTCATTTCTCCTATAAATACCTGCAAATCTGAAAGCAAGTGCACCACTCAGCAGAGAGTTAGAATAAGTTTTTCGTTCTAGGTTTTAACTTAGGTTTTTATTTTTTCTTTTAATGTAAATTTTTTGTTTCTTTGTAAACTAGGATTAGACTGAGATTCATTTGAGTAAGAGAGAGATTTATGTTGAAAGCGACACCATTGTAATTCTCTTTCCTTTTTTTTAATTATTTTTCTATTTAATCTAAAGTTTACGTTTTATGTTCTTCTTTTTACTTTTCCTCTTTTTGTACCTATTGCAATCCTGATAAGTCTTATAGCATCGAAATCGTTTTGCTTTAGTGAGTGCCACCGATAGCTCATGACGATGGATTCCTCCTATATGTTTATATCATTTCATGTTTGTATCATCTTGATGATGTAATGCAGAGGGGAAAATTGATCCGATCTTATGGGTTATGCGTTGATCGCCTCCGAACTCAAGGTAAACCTTCGCTGAAGATTAAGATAAGTAATTGGTCAAAAGAGGTAAGTATTTTTAGTTTTCCTTTCTTTAATTTCTTAGAATAGAAACACCTTCTCATTCTTTCATTTCTTTCTTTTTGAACTTAGTTTTTCTTTTACTCAAAACACTAACAACACCATTTTCTTCTCCTCTTCTATTATTAACAATTTTTTTTCTTTTCCTAAAACGAAGAAGAAACTATTTTAACTAGATCTAGTAACTTAGAAAAGAACTTACCTACGCTTCAATCGCAGTTCTTCCTTGTGGATCACGATCCGCATAGCTACTTGCTATAGTGGTAGTATTGAGCAACCTATCACTTTCTATCTCTCATTTCTAAACTATATTTTCCGTGCAAGTTCAGATTTGATCATCCCACTAGCTTCATAGCAGCAAAACAGACTGGCCACTCTTGGGACATCTCGTATCACTTGAAGCAATGCTCTAGGCTCACTACCCAATCAAGATAAAATTGTGGATCTAAGTGACAGTTAAAGTTCGACACGTCCAATTTGATGTTCTTTAGGTAACACTCATCATCCACATATCGGTCGTAGTTCCTATTGATTCTATCCTCTCAGTGTTGGTTGGTTGACAGTCTTCAGTACGATCCCAGTCACGATGTTCAACCTCTATTTTATCTATTCTCTGACATAAAGTGTTCACTTGGGCCTTAATTTCCTTAAAGGTTTTGAAATTTAAGGAATAAGATAATATGTTGGTGAGGTGAAACCAGACGAAGAAGCATTGGGGTCAATGTCTATACTTGGTTTATCAGGGTGGTAGATTTTGCCGCTACGGGTACGCATGCACAGTTAACCTTTCTTACTTTATAGATGCTAGATTTATGATGCTTCTTTTTTATATATATACACTGAATGCAATTTACTATTTCCTATATGCGAGTAACAGACTTTAATGCAAATGTGCAGGATGATGCAAAAAAAATATGGAGAATCAACAACAATTCGGTGAAGCAATGTACACAATAAAGCGAATGAATTTGCCAGCAAGCTTAAAATTTTAAAATAGAGACTTTAATGCAATAATATTGCAATTTTAGACCTCAAAACTTGTAAAATATTAATTCTATGCAAAATTTCGATTTCCACTTTATATTAGCAAGTCCCTAAGTTAATATTGAGATGTCAAATAAAGATTAATCAGCTATACACACTCACTATTTAGTGGACAACAGATAATCAATGAAATTAAGATGATAGAATTTAAAGTGGCACAAAAAATTCAGTTCAAGAGAAGTTTTACCTGAAGCTTGGTTATCTGGAGCGAAGCTCTCACTGTCACGAACTCAATGACTCAAAAAACGTACAATCAGCCTTCGGATCACCAATTTTTGCCCCAAAATGAACCCGATTGCTTATTGGGTTAACTGAACTCTAAACGCGATACTGTTCCTCGTGGGTGTGCATTGTAGCTTGCGTGTTTCAGCTTAAATTCAAACTCAAATGTTGATGTGGATTGGGTCAAATTGGTGGTGGGTCAGGTTCAATTGAATCTAATCCCGAATGGAATCCAATTATAAACCCAACTTAATCCAATCTCCTTTCTTTTGTAGGCAACATCTAGGAGAGGAGGGAGATGCGGCGGCTGCGATCTGGGATGGCAGTGGCGGCGACCGGGGATGGCGCATTTGGGGGTTGAAGCATCGTCGATTGGAACTCGATCTGTGGTTGGCGAGAGAGCGGAGGGGAGGGGAGAGGAGCTCTGCTCCGCTCTGTCTCCAGCTGCTGTTGCAACGGAGGGAAGGGGAGGAGCTCGAAGTCGAGGTCGGGTTGCATAGGAAGATGAGGACGCGATTAGCGGAGATGAACGTTGGGGCGGATGTCATCATCTTGGTCGGAGGAGCCGAAGCACAACGTCGAAGGACAGGGGAGAAGATTGTAGGTCACCTAGAGGGGGGGTGAATAGGTGACTAGCTAATCAAATGCAAAACTAATGTGGAATAAAAATTATTATGTAAACTAAAACCACACACAACGTATAACCAAAGAGTGCAACCGAATTCCCTGTAAAGGGCTCTGAACTATCTCCTCAAGATTCCTCTAGACTAAGAGTTGAGATGCCACTATGGCTCTCTTGGTTGAATACAAGTGTGAGCAAACAATCCCAAGCATATAACAATTAAGCACAAGTACATCAAGTATATAAAGATATTAACAATATAAGCATGCAAGATATAAACACAAGTGAGAGAGGGAGAGATAAGCAATCAAAAACACGGGAGAATTGTTTCGAGATTTGAGCCACTGCTCTACGTCCTCGCCTTCAAAACTATGAACGATTTCCACTATAACGATCCCACAAGATCACTTGGTTCCGCAACACCTACAACGAGCTCCCTCAAGAACTCTTAAACCCGCAAGTCCCTCACTTGTTCCCGCAAGAAAAACACACGCAAGCTCACTAGCTTGCCGAGGCCGCACCTCTATAATGAGCTCCCTCAAAAACTCTTCACAACACAAACCCACAAGTTCGCCTCCTTAAATACAATGATGAACACTTGGTAATCTCTACACTTTGATCACCAAAAACACTCTTACAACAAATGATCCCTAGAGGATGGATATAGCAATGGATAGCTCAAACTTGTGTGAGAAAACAAGAAAGATTTTATGGTGAAAATCTCAAGAAATCTCTTTTGAAAACTCAAGATAAACACTCTTTAAAAACTCTCCTTTTGATATGAAAGTTTTAGCCCAAAAACATGTGGAGAAAAACTGTAAGAGAGATGTGAAAAACTGGCTCTAAAAGTTCTCCAAAATCTTGTCCAAAACTGGCAAAAAAAAAACCCAATATATATATATATATATATATATATATATATATATATATATATATATATATATATATATATATATAGGGTTCAGAAAAACTAGCCGTTAGGCACAATTTCCAGGCCAAATTGACCTGTCAGTCGACCGGCCAACGATCATATTTCAAACTATTGGGGTTGCCGGTCGATCGCCCGGTTGACCGCAACCAGGCCAAAGCCTATCGGTCGACCGCTCGGTCGACCGAGGCCAGAACTAGAGAGCAGGTCTCTCTGGTCGGTCGACCAAGGCAAGATCCAGAGAGCAACCTCTCTGGATCGGTCGACTGTCTGGTCAACCGGCCCTACGGCTAAGGACTTGTGCATGCTCTGTGCACATCGGTCGACTGCTCGATCGACCGAGCCCTGGTTCGGTCGACGGTTGACCGAGCCCTGGTTTGGTAGACCGCTCGGTCGACGGCCAGTAGCCAAGAAATAGGGTTTTAAGGTTTGAAAACTTGATCTTTTAAAACTCTAAAAATTCTATTTAAATTCCATAAAATCCACAAAAATAAGTTCTTTGGAATACTTTGAAGTACAAATATGTGTGATCAAAAATCAACACATATTACAAACAAGTTAAATAATTTTTGCGATAAAGAAGTTAAAACTTAAACTGAAAATCATATTTTCAGAAAAACATACTTCTAAATGAAAATCTATTTTTTCAAAACTTTGTTTAAAAAAAAAACAAGATATTAAACACATCTGAAACATAGTGTGTATGGAAATGATCCAATATACATATAAGATGAAATATACTTGTTTTTGACAATAAGCTCAAAAAAAGTTTTGACTAAATACAAGCCTTAAACACATGATATAAACTCATCAAAATAAGTTTTTAAACAATATGAAGTAACAATGTGTATGAATGAAATTCAATACACATATAAACCATGTAAACTTATTTTGATGAAATCTGCTCATGAAATCAAAGATGTATTCTTTGAAAACCAACTAGTTAAACTGAAACCAAATTTTCTAAAACTATTTCTTATGAAAACATCATATAAATTTTATGTGTGTGTATATGAGTTTGAACAATTCACAACTAATCTATCCTTTATATTTTATCTAAAAACAGAAATCTTAACACTTACAAACACGACACAAGTCTTGAAAATCTTCTCTTGAAAATCTTCTTCTCCATCTTGAGTTGGTCCAAGCATGATCTATGAGCTAGACTCCTCTTTGAGTACTTGATGCGATCTTGATGCGCGAGCTCTTGAATCAACATGTGCTATCTTCAATACTTTTCTTCGAATCTTTCGTTCAAGCTAAACACCAATTAAGATCTTGATTAAATATCTGAAACAAAATAGACACAAGATCATTGGTACTATTACTACATGAGTTATTCATTATCAAAACTAGAGTGATGGGCCTTTGGGCCAACAGAGATGGGAAAAGATGGATCTGTTGGTTGGCGGTATTGTTATCGTGAGCGATATTGTTATCGGAGGAAGTTTCGACTGTTGGTGTCCATGGAGGAGGGCTGCTGGGTGAGGTTGGCGGCGGATCTGATGGCGCGGCGGATCTGATGGCGCGAACATGATGAGACAACAATGGCGATGCCGTTAATATGTAGTCGGTCGATCGAGAGAGAGAAGGGAAAGGAGCAGGTTCTTTTGATGTCGGGTGTGGGAGAAAACGAGGAGAGAGGAGAAGAAAAACAGTGCTGATGGCACAGGCAAGGGAACAAAGAGGGGAGAGAAAAATCCTTTTTTTTTTTTTTGGAGGAGGAAATTTGCAGATTATTTTTTTGTTTTTGAAAGGATTCATGATTTAAGCTCTGATACGAAGATGATGGAGAACAAACACAATTTGAGAATCTCTCTTTAAGGTTTCTCACCCAAACACGTTGGTTACAAGCTTTTCAAAGTAATTTTAATTTATCCAAAAAATGAGATAATTTTGGCCTTAAATAGGCCTTCATCAACAAAAAATTTGATCACAACTAATATGGGACTAAAATGAGCTAACAAAAATAAATAACAAAATTACAATAAGGAGCAAATAACTAAGATAGCTGGTCTAATATAGCTTGAGTCCTAAAGACTTAATTGAACCATGAAAGAGTGTAACGACGTCTCCTGGTCTAGAATCGCAATCCTGAGTGATATTCCCGTCACTAGCTCTTCTCTTGGTAATTAATTTATGGTTGAAACAAGACATGCTAGACTTGTCTGAATACATGACACAGAATCTCCATATATTCTCTTGTCACATGTTCATGTTCATTTGCTCTCACTACTAGCTAGCCCTTTCAAGCCCTACTAACTAATCTTTTTGGGAAATTAAGTGGGGGCATAAACTTAAAAACCCCTCTTTAGAGAGCAGGGGGGAAAGTAGAAATGTAGAATAGGGCACCACTGCATCCTTGTTGTCAAATCACCATCCAAGGATCTTCTTGGGACCATGGCCTCCTTCAAGTCCCCATCCCAATTACTTTTCCCCCCACTTCAAGACAACTAGTCTCTCTCTCTCTCTCTCTCTCTCTCTCTCTCATCAAGCAAAGTCAAAAAATTAGGAGAAGAATAAATGGCAATGTATGATGCAGTAGGGGAAATTTCATGGATACACTCCACTTTGTCTAAAGAAGCCATAGACCAAAGAAACCATTGAGAATGTGTCTATCCGACAAGAGAAGTGAGTTAAAATCCCTTGGAAAGAACCAAATTTCTCCTCAAAACCTCTCTCTACAAGCAAAAGTTTTTTTTTTTTTGGTGGTTTGGTGGGGGGGGGGGGGGGGGGGGGCATCAACCTCAATATATAGGACCTATATATGCTAGCTTCAAAGTGATGTGTTGAAATGTGTAATAGCACAAACTTCAAAGACTTGAAACAAAAAGCTTTAGAAAAGCAGTGCTATGTGATCAAATTTTGTGGACTTTTGGGCTCTGTTTTTTATCTAATTTTAGGAGGAAAAAATGGTATATTAAGTCCTCATTGTTCTGACAACTAGTTTAAATAAAAAAAAAAAAGAAATGAATCAATTTTGTTCTAAGAATAATTTGAAGATATTCTTATATATATATAGTTGTGAGCTATAATCACATTTGATAGTGATCAACTCTGTTAGAATAACATGATTCTACTCTGGATTGGCCAAATTAAGATCATCCAGTTTCTACATGATACTGATTTATTTTTGAGACAGATGTAAATTCCCAACAACAAAATAGGAACTAATTGGAAAGTTGGTGGATCACATCTGCACATAGTTTTGATAAGGTTGAGCTGAATGCAACCAACAAATTAAAATGATTCTATCAATCTTATTCTTTTTTTAAGGGTATTTTATCAATCTTATTCACTAAATAAAAGAAAATACATACATCCAAAAGCTAGGCTGCCAAAATGTTTATCTAATTGAAAGATAAGCAGATCTACTTGAAAAGCATGTGAAGACCTTGGTTTTTCTCTTTTGTAGCATTTGCTGTTGACAGAGTATAGTACTACATGCACACTTTCTTCTCTTTGCTCCAATGGTGAAGTGACCATGTGCCACCTCACCTGCCTTTTTGTGTTCCTAGCAAAATTTTTCTTCCTTCACTCATCTCAATGCCCCCTGGTTATCTATTATTGAAAGGCTCTAGGTATGAGAATTCAAAACCCTCAACAACCCAATTTTGTTTTTATATAGTTCTTAGCTTAAACTGTCATGTGATGTACCTACCAAACTGAAAAATAAAAGACTGAACCAAACATGGGTAACTTCTTCATTATGCAAGCAAAGATTTGGGTTTGAAGTTTGAACCCAATGGATAACAAGTCAAAGACAAGTCTTGAAAGTTGAGTCCACACTTAAATAAAAAAAAATTTACTGTGTAATAGGTGTAACTTGTGTGTTGTGGTTGTATGGAGGCCTATATATATGCACACACTCACACACACAATCAAAGAGCAGAGCAGAGCGGAGGAGCAAAACCCATCTCATTTCTAGCCTTAAGAGAGTAAGAGGTGAGTTTGGGAGCTCAAAGCTCAAGGGGTGTGAAAAGAAAAAATGGCTTTCTTTGGATTGGTTCTTGGTTTGGGTTTTGGGGTTTTGGTTGTGTGTTGTGGTTTGTTGAGATGGAATGAGATGAGGTACAGGAAGAAGGGGTTGCCACCAGGGACAATGGGTTGGCCTCTGTTTGGAGAGACTACTGAGTTCTTGAAGCATGGGCCTGACTTCATGAAGAATCAAAGGGCTAGGTGAGAGCCTCTCTCGTGCCAAAAATGCTCTCTTAGTAGATAAATTTTGTTTGGTCTTTGAAGTATTATGAGCTTGAATGATTATGCATTTTTAAGGACTATAATCCTCCAAAAAGAAAAGATAATTGTTTGTTCAGTTATTTCAAAAAAAAATTGATTTTTTTTTTTTTTTTTTTTTTGAAAGAAGATGCCTAGTGGACTTTTAGAGGACATTGATGTTGTTGAAAGATGATGCCTATTGGACTTTAGAGGACATGAAAAAGCTTTTGTTGGGTAAAAAGGTTGTGGAATTTTTTTCCTGAGCAGCAGTACACACTACACACTGGCCAAAAGTTTGTTTGATTTGTCTCAATTAAGCTTCTTCTGCTTTCTCCTTGAGACCCATTTTCCCAGATTCAGCATCCACTCTGTTTCTTTTTGAGTTAGCTGCATGCTGCCTCTTCAAGTACTTGGAGAATTCATATCTTGGTTATATTCAGATAATTAAATTTTGTTGACAGGTATGGGGCTTTGTTCAAATCACACATACTTGGATGCCCAACAGTTGTGTGCATGGATCCAGAGCTGAACAGATACATACTGATGAATGAAGGGAAAGGGCTTGTACCTGGCTACCCACAATCCATGCTGGACATCTTGGGGGAATGCAACATTGCAGCAGTGAGTGGTTCCCTCCACAAGGTTATGAGGAGCTCAATGCTTGGCCTTGTGAGCCCTTCCATGATCAGAGGCCAACTCCTCCCAAAGATTGATGAGTTCATGAGATCTCACCTCAGCAACTGGAATCACAAGGAAATTGACATCCAAGAAAAAACCAAGGAGGTTAGAACAAAAACATTTTTGAACACTGATTCAAGAATTGATTATACGAAAAAGAAAAAGATGCACAAACAAATATTTAGGAAAATTCTCTCCCACCTTATTCATGCACGAAAAGAATGAGAAAACATTTAAGAAAAAGGAGATACAATGCTGATAATTAGTAAAGCAATGTCCATAGACTAACTCATGTTAAGTTCATTCTAATTTCGATCATATAAAGTTTACATTGCTTCGGTTCTTTGTATTCAGATGGCACTTCTATCAAGCCTGAAGCAAATTGCTAGCGTTGAGTCCAGTCCATTTGCAGAAGCCCTCAAAACAGAGATCTTTCAACTCGTTCTTGGAACGCTTTCACTGCCCATCAATCTCCCAGGCACTAATTATCGCTGTGCTTTCCAGGTAACTTACAAAATTTTCAAATAACTTCACAGCAATTGATCATCTTGAAGTTTCGTGTCAGTTCATAATGAATAATTCCTTTTCCAGGCAAGGAAGAGAGTTATAGCAATGTTGACACAACTGATTGAGGAGAGAAGGTCTTGTCCGAGCTCACACCAAGACATGCTTGATTGCCTCTTGCATACTGATGAAGGATCGAAAACAAAACTGACGGATGAACAAATCATTGATTTGATCATCGCCCTAATTTATTCAGGTTACGAGACTGTTTCCACGACTTCGATGATGGCTATCAAGTATCTCTATGACCACCCAAAAGCTATTGAAGAACTCAGGGCAAGGACGATACTTGAAATAAATTTCTTCTTCATTCTTCAAATATCTCGTTTTAGTTTTGTTACTGATCGGTTATTGAATGATTTCAGAAGGAACATTTGGAGATCAGAAAAGGCAAGTTGCCTGATGATGCACTTAACTGGGCTGATTACAAATCTATGATCTTCACTCGCGCAGTAAGCAGATGATGAACTCAAATTTGGGTTTTTATTGATAGTATAGTTCAAAGGACTAAAATCTCATGAAGTTTCTATCCGTTGTAGGTAATTTTTGAAACCTTAAGATTGGCTACAGTTGTCAATGGAGTTCTAAGGAAAACAACTCAAGATATAGAAATGAGAGGTCAGTCCCATATCTGAGTGCAAACAATAGTCATGATTAACTACTTTTAAGCATAGTCAATTTCTCCTCTATAAGATCATGATTATCTAAATTTTTATGATGCCATTATTTCCTTAAAATAAAAACTAACGTTTAGCTCAAAACATTATTATTTCTATCAGGATTTGTGATTCCCAAAGGGTGGAGAATCTATGTGTACACGAGGGAGATCAACTACGATCCATTTCTATATCCCGAGCCTTTAACCTTCAATCCATGGAGATGGATGGTGAGTTTGCACGCTTCTTTTATTCTTTTTATTCCTAAAAAATGTGATACAGATTTCCGATCTCTGACCCTCAACTACATTGCAGGATAAGAACTTGGAGACACACCAATATTTCATGTTGTTTGGGGGCGGCGGCAGGCTATGCCCTGGGAAGGATTTGGGAATGGCTGAGATTTCTACGTTTCTTCACTACTTTGTCACTAAATACAGGTTCGACTCCATCATCGTTCTGATCTTTAATGGTTTGTCCGTCTGCTTACTTAAATGTATCTCAATACACAAACCTTACAGATCTTTGAATACCTGTTTTGCAGATGGGAAGAAGTTGGAGGGGACACGATACTGAAATTTCCGAGGGTTGAAGCACCCAATGGATTGCACATCCGTGTTTGGGACTACTGATACTGAGATCATCATACAGTAAACATATATATATATATATATATACACTTATGTAGATAGATGGATTTGATAACAGGGGGGTCATCAAAGGAGACACAAACGGCTTCCGGCATTGGATCAACGAGGGATGTTAAAAGCTGATGTGTTGTGAAAATTCCTCTGATCTTTTTGTTTATAGGGTGAGGGGCATGCAGTTAGTAGCAGTCGATATAGAGCGAATAGATTTAGTGATAGAGATAATAGTAATAGGCTAACAACTGATCAGTCATTGTAAAGCTTTACATTCGTGAATGATTATGTTATACTTGTGTGGTTACGATGTACAATGTCTGCTAACTTCTCTCGTAATGTTCAGCGTGTCAGTTTCAGTCTAATTCATACAAAGAAAAAGAAGAGATAAAACATGATATTGAAAATACTAGACCTCGGACTGAGTAAACGGATGTTGAAGCTACCGGGGTCGCCATTGTGAGGGTTGCCTCCCTGGTCTGCGTCCTCTGTGTGTGGAAAACAGTGGTCAGTACCAACTGAACTGCTCGCTGGCTGGCTGCAATCCAATCCATCTCCATCTCATTTGCACAGTTCTCGGTTTGGCATTTCCTCAAACAGGAAATGGGCTAAGTGGATCAATTCTGCTTGCTGTCTCTTTCCTCAAAAATTCAAACTTGGGTCACGGTCTCACCTTGGGATTGCCATGGAACTGGAGAAGATTTTTTTGGGCCCCCTTATAAAGCACATCAGTGGGCCGGGCCGGGCCGGGCCGGGACGGGCGGATAATACAGTGAGGAATGTCGTGCAGCAAATAATTTATAATTCGCGCAGCAATACAATAATAATTGATTATTATAACAGAGAATTGAAGATAAGCTAAGAATTATATCCTCAGTTAATTTGCATTTTGAATTATAGGATAATAACCACAAGAGATAATCAAGGAACAATGATGGACGATTTTTCTTGGTGATTATATCTTATAGTTATCTTGACTCTCTTCTCTGGCCTATTAAAAGGGCACCGTTTATAACTTGTGCAAAATAATTTTTTATTTTGAGTGACATAGAGAGTTAGAGAGAAGAAGTATGTTAAGATTATCCTTGCAACAGCTTCTTCGCCAAACGTCATGGCTAACAACGGTACACAAATTCGATCCTTAAAGTTTTTTCAATATTATAATAGAATATTATAGTTTTTTATTTAACAATTGGTATCAGAGTCATGTGGTTTGGGAACTTATGTTTTTTTTTTCTTGCGTAATTCTCTCTCTGCTATTCGGCTTCTTTTATTAATCTTTAGATCAATTCACATGTTTTAGGACGCTCTTAATTATCGTTGGCAATGAATTAGAGCAAAAATTCATTTTCATTTATTGATCTCAGTATGCATATTTGCTTGATCTTATCGAATTGAAATCCCAATTGGTTCGAGGATTAAAATCCATATGTTTATTTTCCTGTTAATTTTCTATGTGTTATTGTTAGTCTTCCTTCAATGTTTTGCTGGTGTCCTAATTCAAGAGCAATTATGATTTCAAAGATACGCATAACTAAAACCTAGTTTGGTTATCTGTGAATGGATTTTTGATAAATCTGGTTGGAAGTACAAATTTATTCTTGATTGCTAGTGTCTAGTTTAGGGCTTTAGGATTAATAGGCATTTTAACAAATTTAAGCATTAATTAATTGTAGACAACTGGTCAGACTTTTACATCTGGGTCATTTATGCTTTTTGGACCTATACTGGGGGGTTGTTTCTTTCGTAAAAGGCGTAAAAGTTCGTAATTCGTAAATGATTTATAACCTAATTACAATTACGGCGTTTGTTTTGGACCGTAATCCGTAAAAGACTTACGCAATTCAACAACCACTCACTTGCAATCCAATTATCATTCACTTACAGACCAGTTACAGTAATTTTGTGGTCATGCAAATTTGTATTATTTTTTTATGTTAATATTAATTTTTTTTATATTTAACATTTTTAATATTTATTTACAATATTAGAATTTTTTAAATCACCATATAGTTAATTTTGCGGTCAACTTTTTCACTTACGGCTTACACATTATGACACCAAACACCGTAAAATATAGTACACTTTGCCACTTATAACTTTATATTACCAACCAAACACCGTAAAACTTACATGCAAGTAACTCATTTATAACTGTAAAAGACTTTACTAATTACGACTTACAAATTACGGCCGACAACCAAGCAGACCCTTGGTCTAATCTTGATAAAATAGTTTTATTGTAAATCTGTTGGTGATTACTATTTTGGGCTATTTAAAGTTCTGAGCCTATTATGTTTGTTCTTGTAATGATTTAGTCATTATTTAGGCCTCTTATTTGATTAGTTTAAGGATTTCTATTTTATTCTGCTTTGGGCCGAAAGTTTTCCAAGGACATTTCTTGCTAAGTTACAGGAAACAATTGGGCCATTAATATTTTGGACTCTATTGCTGGGCCATTAATGTTTTGGACTTATCAAACTGTTTTATCTTTGAAATGTTTGAGCCATTTATTTTCTATTTGATTTTTTGCCCATTTATTTCTTTAGGTCATTAACTCTTCATTAAAGAATTAATTTGAAATAAAAGTTTAGGCCAGTTTGTTAATGATTTTAACTGAGTTATAATTTATTTATTCTAGATTATTAAAGTTTAAAATTATAGAAATAAATCGAATAAAAGATTACAAGAATATTGTTGATTAATTTTATACTATAAGATTTATTAACTTAGTTGTTGCCAAAGTTACTAAATTAGTGAATCTTATAAATATAAAATTAAATAAAAGAATTGTCATAATTTATGACATTAAAGGCAACAATATTTTCGAATGACGGCCATAATTAGAAGATTTAGATTATCCCTATATGTACTGAATATGGTGATATAACTTTTTAGTTTAGAGTTGTAGTGTACACTCAAAGGTGACACAACTAACTTTGGGATACTGAAATGTTTTGCACCTATAGAGTGGACAATGTATATGCTAAGATTTTGCCCAGATGTGAATTAAGGTGGACTAAGGTGATACAAATGGTCCATCTATTTAGAACTAAATTCTATATTAAAGATTGACTCAAGGCCTTATTTGTGAGCATATTTTTTTGTTTCCTACCACGTTACATTCTCATGCTTCTAGCATTTCTGTTCTCAATGGAAGAAAATTGTCTGAATGGCATGAACAAAAAGCCAATTTACACTGATGATAGTACTAAAGAACAAGTGATTGAAATGAAAGCCTGGGAGAAATCTAACAGGCTCAGTTAGATGCTTATGAGGATGACTGCAGCAAATAACATCAAGACCTTTCTACAACAAACAAAAAGATGCTAAGAAATTTTTGGGTTCAGTTCAAGATCATTTCAAATAAACTTATGAGTCAATAGAGGGCACACTTATGGGGTAACTAAGTACCATGAAATATGATGGTAGTAAGGGAGTTCAGCAGCACATTATTGACATGACAGATAAAGTTACAAAATTAAGTTCTTTGAGGATATATAAGCTATTCTTTCTAGTTCAATTCATTCTAAATTCACTTCCTTCTTAGTTTGGTTTGTTCAAGATCCACTACAACACCAATAAGGATAACTAATATTTAAATGAACTGACAAACATGCTTGTTCAAGAGTAAGTGCGGTTGAAGCAAGAGGGCTGTCTTTCTGCTTTGCTGGTAACTCAAGAAACTACTAAGAAGAAATGGAAAGTCAAATCAATTCCACAAAAGAAAGTTAATGCATCTGAAAAATATACTCAGAAGCAGAAAGAAAAAATTTGTTAGGAATGCTACTTCTGTGGCAAGAAAAGACATATGAAAAAGGATTGTAGCAAGCACAAGTCTTGGCTTGAAAAGAAAGGAAGAATCTTTCTTTTGTATGTTACAAATCAAATCTTGCTGAAGTTCCATATAAAACTTAGTGGATTGATTCTGGTGCTACGGCACATATGACTAACATTATGCAGGGATTCCTTACAAGCCGGAAACTGAGGCAAAGTGAACGATTCGCCTGTATGGGGAACAATCTCAAGGTGGAAATGAAAGCTGTTGGAACCTATCAATGTTGGAATCTAAGTAACAGAGAACAACAACACCAGAGAATAGTCACCAATCACACGAATAAGTAAACAAAAGAAAACGAAAGAGAAAACACAAGACCTGCATCCCCGGGGCAGAAGGGGCGAGATTCTTATTAAATCAATCAATTACAGGTTATAAATATTGGGGACGATACCCCTCTATATATAGCCAAAAAAACCATGAAGAAAAGAAAACCAAAAATACCTAATTCGGATCAGAAAAAAATTCTTAATCAGATCTTGGAAACAAGTCGCACATCCACATTAGTCGACTATAAGTCTACTAATTACATGTTTTAGTTTGTAATGTAACATATTTGCCAACTCTCTGTAGATCACCTAGAGGGGGGGTGAATAGGTGGCTGGCTAATCTAATTATGAATTAATGCGGAATTAAAACTATTTAAGCAAATTAAAAACTATTATGCTAAACACACAAGGTATAACACAAGAGTGTAGCCGTGCTCCCGGTGAAGGGCTCTAAATTATCTCCTCAAGATTCCTCTAAATAAGAGTTGAGGTGGCCGCTATGGCTCTCTTGGTTGAATACAAGTGTGAGCAAACAATCCCAAACATATAACAATAAGGCACAAGATATATCAAGCATGTAAAGATAATACCAGTGTAAGTATGCAAGATATAAAAACAAGTGAGAGATAGAAAGAGCAATCGCAAACAGGGGAGATTTGTTTTGAGGTTCGAGCACCCTTACTCTACGTCCCCGCCTTCAACACTATGAAGGATTTTCACTATAACGATCCCTCTGGATCACTCGGTGCCGCAACACCTATAACGAGTTTACACTAGAACTCCTTAGACTCTCTAATCCCTCTCTTGTCACACGCAAGCACACTAGCTGGCCGAGGCCGCACCTCTAGACCGAGCTCCACAAGAACTCGAAACAACACAAGCCCGCAATTCGCCTCCTCAAATACAAGGTAGAACACTTTGATGATTTTAATACTTTGATCACCTAAAAACACTCTCACAATAACTCTCCTATAGGATAGATATGGCAATGAAAAGCTCAAGTATGTGTGAGAAAAAATAGGATAGAGATGTGGTGGAAAACTCAAGAAATCTCTTTTACAAAACACTCTTGAAAACTCTCCTTTTGATATGAAAATATTTGACTTTAAAACAAGTGGAGATAAACACTTAGATAGGTAGAAAAAACTAGCTTGAAAACCCACTTCAAATCTTATAGAAAATAGTTCAAGGGAACCCAATTTATAGGCTCCGAAAATATGGCCGTTGGAGGCCAAATCAGCAGCTGACGCTGCTGTCGGTCGACCGCCCGATCGACCGAGGCCTGGATACAGAGAGCAGAGCTCTCTGCCGGTCGACTGCCCCGTCGACCAAGGCCAGATCCAGAGAGCAGAGCTCTCAGGCGGTCGATCAGGTTGGTCGACCGGCCCTCCAGCTAAAATGGCTGTGCACGTTTGTTCACATCGGTCGACCGGACTGATCGACCGACTTCTGTCTCGGTCTTCTGTCTCGGTCGACCGTCCGGTCGACCGACAGAAGGCCTGGTCAAATATTTTTAAGGATTAAAACTTGATCTTTTTTATCTTTAATAAAATCCCATAAATTCTCATAAATTCTACAAAATAAGTTCATTAATATACTTTGATATACAAACATGTTTGATTTAAAAATCAAAACATATTACAAACATTTTGAACTATTTTTGTGATATGAAAATTTTGGCTTAAACAAAAATCCGTATTTTTCAAAAATAATCTCTAAATTGAAAATGATTTTTCCAAAACTTCTCCATATACAAAAACAAGATATTGTAAACACTTTTGAAGCTTAGTGTGCATGGTATGAACCACTGCACATATAAGATGAAATATCTATGTTTTTGACAATAAACTCTAAAATAGCTTTGATAAAACCAAAACGATATTTTTCTAAGTACAAAACTATCTTATGAAAACACATATAAATTTAGTGTGTGTGTATAAGTACTTGAGCAATCCACCAACTAATCTATCATTTACATTTTATCTAAAAACAAATCTTAACACTTACAAATATGATACAAGTCTTCTTGAAAATCTTCTCTTAAAAATCTTCTTCTCCTTCTTTACTTGGTCCAAACCTTGATCCAATGAGCTAAACTCCTCTTGAGTACTTGATGCAATCGTGATGCGGGAGCTATTAAATCAACATGTGTTAGCTCCAAAACTTGACTTTAAATCCTTTGTTAAAGCTAAACACCTACTAATATCTTGATCAAATATCTGAGACTAAATAAACACAAGATCATTAGTACTATAACTATATGAGTTAATCATCATCAAAACTAGAGCAATAGGCCTTCAGGTCAGCAATCTCCCCCTTTTGATGATGACAAAACTTATGGAATTATATATTCATGGATTAAAGTTAAGCTTTATAGAAGCTCCCCCTTAACTCATGCATTACAATAAACAATAAGATAGTCAATAAAGTGCATAAAACTAAACAAATATATATGCATAAACAAGGAGATAAACATGCATAAACTCATCAAATTCTTCTCTCCTTTTTGCAAATCAAAACATATATGCATAAGTAAGAAAACAAATATGCATATATAAACTCTCAAAATTCTTCTCCCCCTTTTGTCAAATCATCAATAAAGGGGTAAAACAATTCAAACAATAAAGATATATATGCGATATACACTCATGAAGAAGAGAGACGTGAAGTTAGCTCCCCTACATACATGCATTACATGAAGAAGAGATAATAAAACCCTAACTCACATAAAACATAATATACAATGCATAAGCGGAGATGTTAAGCTCCCCCTTATACACGTGTACCACATAAAGAAGAGATGTCAAGCTCCTCAATATAAGATACACTTCAACATGAATCTAAATATAGAAGAGATGTTAAGCTCCCTTTGCATATAGGCAATACATATCAAAATATTTTTAAACAAAATTTTGATAATACTTATAGCAAAAATTTGAAATTTCTTAAAAACAAAATTTGGTACCACTTGTAAATATACAAAATTTTAAGATACCAATAGTAGTTTTTTGATACCAATTGAAATTGAAACATTGTAATTTTTGTTACAAATTAAAAGTTAAAATATGAAGTATATTTTGATATCTATTGAAATACCAATTGAAAATAATGCATAAGCATATAAGATACCAAATAACATTTAAAAATTAGTCAAGCTTAGCATAAACATAATTTGTGCTTTAAAAATGTAAAGTTATTGCAAAACAAGCACAATCAAATCATATATATATATATACACACACACACACACAGAAATATGTATATCAACCGACGGCTGAGAGACTCTCAGCCTGCGGTGACGTGGCACATTATGGCCGCATAATTCGACAATCTAAAATGACGTCCCGCTTTTGAAAATAATTGAAATTACTAAAAGCCCCTATCGTTTGTCTTTTTCTTGGGATGATGTATTAGTTTATATTCTTTATTATTATTTTTCTCCTCTTTTATATGTCTATCTCTTTGTGTCTTCTCACGCTGTCAGATCTAGATTTTTGACTTATTGATTGAGTCGGACATGCACACAAAATACAAAATTTCAGAACTAAGAATGAAAAGTACAAGTTACTCAATTCTACCGCAATAGCAAGTGGCTATGTGGGTCGTGATCCACAAGGAGGGACTAGCGATGGAAGCTTTTTAGTAAGTTCTCTTTTAGGCTACAAAGTGTGGTTAAAGTTCTTCTTTAGTTCTTTAAAGGAAAAATTGAGTTAGAGTTGAATTAGGAAGAAGATGATAGATTAAGAAGATGGAGAAAAACAGAAAATAGACATATACAAAGAAATCGAAATGAGTGATGAAAGAGTTGGGTGTTTGTGGTGTTCTAAACTAAAGAATAAAAAGAAAAGAATCTAAAAGTTACTTACCTCCTTTGGCCAATTGCTTACCTTGAATCGTTTGCAATGAAGTTACCTTGAAGTGAGGTGATCAATGTATAGCTCATAAGAGTTAATTCCTGTCTCCTCCACATTATATCATCAAGACGTTGCAAGTATGAAGTGATATAGAATGAAACTCAAAATCCATCGTCATGAGCTATCGGTGGCACTCGCAAAGGCAAGGCTCTCTCGATGCTTTAAGACTCACTTGGATAGCAATTGGTACCAAAAGAAGAAAAGTAGAGAAGAAGAAGAACAAAAACAAAGTACATACAAAAGGGAAACTACAGATTTGATTTTGTAACAATAAGTGAAAAGAAGAAAATCTTACACCGGTGTCACTCTCAGCACAAGCTTCGTTCTCATTCTCCTATGAAACTCTGATCTCCTCTGATTTACATAAATTAAAACTGAAAATTACATGAAAAGAAAAACAAAAATCTACATTAAAAAATAAAAAAGTGGACTAAATCCTATCTCTGCATGTCGTCCCCTTTTATAGTGAACAACCTGCCTTTTATAGGCAAAAAACCCAGAGGGGAGAGGCGTGAGAAGATAGGGGGACCAAACACTCCCCTAACTCCCTAACAAAACCGCGGAAACGTGGCTTGGCCTGCGTTTTCGCGGCTCTGGTGTGGCCAGGTGGCCACACCCAAATGGTGGGACTCCCTACCTGGCCACACCCAAATGGTGGGACTCCCTGGTTTGTTGATTCACCCATATCTTCTACTGGTTTTCTCGTTTCAGTCCAGGATTTGACGAAACAGCCTTTGATCGTTGGCTTCAACCGCTTGATTTGGGAAGATTCATTTCAACCGATTTTCAACCTCTCTGATATGCTAAGATTTGTCCTGATTCCTTGATTTCGAATTTATTCTAAATTAAATCAGAATTTGATGGGCTTTTGGGCTTGTTTCTCTTTCCTTTCTTTTAATAATGAGCCTACATTTAACAAAGAAGAATAAGACTTATTAATAGGATTTATTCGATAAAAAGTATGATAATGTGATAATGTGTATGCAATATATGTGACTGATCACATCTCGATACCTATCTTTTGCTCGTCCTCGAGCAAAACAACTAAACAAAAAAATTATTAGACCACTTTCGCAGGTCACGCGATTGCACTGAGCATGTGCAATAAGCCGTTAAACCTCTAGGTTACCCCTAGAGGACGAGTTTTATCTCGTGAGGGTTTTCAGTAGATTTCACCCACAAAATCCGTAAAGAAAGAGAAAAATGTTAATACTTTGAAAACACATTTTGAAAGAAAAATATTTGAAATATTATTGTAAGTTTTAAGTAATCTATAAGTTATAGGAAAAATCGAAATTTTCATTCCTAAACTTAGTTTCTATTCAAAAATTTGTTATCAATCAAAGTAAGGAGTCAAATTATACTTCTCATGTAGTCTATTACTTTACCCTAAGTCATATGCACCTTGTGACGGTTAAATTTTGACTAAGGGTTCTTTAACTCTAACTCTTATGCCTTATATATATATATTTTTTGGTGGTAATATTCCTTAGTTCTATTAGGCTTTCTAATCTGCCCATGTAACAAGCCTTTAATCGATGACTCCTAAACCAAACGGTCTTAGGTCACGGGGTGAAAAAACACCCCTAGGACTTAAGGACTCGGCAAACAAGGCCACAAATCTAAGGATTTTATTATATGAACCACTTTTAGGCGTGAATACTTATGTTTTACTAGGCACAAATACCCAGCTTAATCAGAGGATTTTTATATATATATTTTTTCTCAAACTTATCTAATCATCTTTCACATAAATACTAAGGCTTGCTTAGGCCAAAGCACCTAGCTAATCAATAATTAGATTTGTTTATCTTTTATATTTTTTTTTCTTTTTTTTAGTTTTTCATAAGGCATAAGAATCTTTGTTTTTGAACCCTAAGTGTGTAAGTGTATGAAGTGTGCATATTTCATTAAGGTAAAAATCAAGATTAAATTACTTTGACAAATTATCTTCCTAATCCTAAAAATCAAACAAATAATCTTATTTTGACCAAGTTTAAGAAATCCTAATTTTGATTTTCTTATTCCTTAAAATTGACTTAATTTCTTACAAAAAATATGTTAAAATATTGTTTCTATTTTCAAAAAATTTTTAAAAGTAAAGAAAATGTTAAAAATTTTTAATAAAAAGAAAAAACCTATGTTATGTTAGAACCCTCCCCCACACCTATCTCATGCATTGTCCTCAATGTATGAATTAATGCATGGACGCATGAAAAAGAAGAAAGGGAAGGAAAATACTACCTTAAGGTGGTGGTTTCGGTGGTGGTCTTATTGGTCCATGAAAAGCGGCCCAATTGACTTTGCATGAAGTTCGGAGGAACCCATCAGAAATCTCTCTAATATAACCCACTAAAATGATGTATATATAAAGGATTTTTATTAAAAATGCTACCCCATCTAATTTTCAAATTTCATAATTAATTTTAGAGTCACTTTTGTCACCTGCCTTATCCCAAAATGGATTGTGAAAAGATAGAATGATTGAATTGGACTTGGGAACTACAGGAACTAGTACCGACTCAGGAAAGTGACTTAAGTCAAATAAAGGTTCAGGAGTCAAGATTGGTTCAGGAAGTGAGTCCAAATCAAGAAGTTGAAACTCGAGTTCACATTCATTTTCTCACAATAGAATGTGACTTAATATTGGTGATTCAAGTTCAAGAATGACAGGTGTGGGAATCAAAACTGACTCTAAAATATTACTCAAGTCGGGTAACAAAACAGGAGTCAATATTGATTCAAAATTTGAACTGGATCATAAAATTGAGAATCTAGGTCACATTTCTCATTGAGTTCAATTTCATAAAAATGAGAACTTGCCAATTTGTCAATGGGACTTTCAAAAGTATGAAATTGGTCAAGTTCAATATGATGATCATCAAAGATGGGCGATTCAATTTCATTATGAATTGGCATAGGATCCAATGTTGACTCAGGAAAAAGATTGAAATCAGGTGAAGATACCGGAGTCATAATTGAATCAGGAAGTAGAATTGAATCACTAAGTAGAGGTTCGTGATCATATTTATTCTCAAGTTCAATTTCAGGAAAGGGATAACTTGCCAAACTGTCAATGTTATTTTCAAAATTTAGAGTTTGGGCAAGTTCAAATGATTGTGCTGAAATGGAACTTATTTTTCAAAACAACATGACTCTTCGATTCTAACAGAATGGTTAGCGACATCAGAAATGGTCAAACGGTGAGAACGGAGAGTTTTGACTATTGATCGGCAAAAGGCAAGTACTAAAATAAGAGAAGGAAGTGTGGGTTGATGTTACTGCTTTTGCGATTCTTCCGTAGTAGCGAAGTGGCTATACGGGTCGTATCCACAAGGAGGGAGAGCGATAGAAGCTTGATGCGGCTTTCAAAGTTCAAGAAGAAAGAAAGTTCTTGTTTTCAAATAAAAAATTGAAAAGTGAAGACAAGTTGTTTTTAAGAATCGATGGAAAATGTTTTGGGTGGTTTGTAAAAAGTGGGTTCTTTAGTTGTAAAAATGCATGGCTAACTTTTCTACTAAGTGCTCCCACTAATTTCTAACTTTTTGAAGATAGCCTCACGATGGATCATAGGCAAACACAACCCTTGTGCATTGGAACTAATCACGTGAAAATCGAGTGAAAGTTCATCCTAAAACTTAGCCTTACACGGCAAAAACTCGGACATTCCCTTATCAAGATCCGATAGAAGGCGAGAATAAGGGAAGACTCGAGTGCACTATTGGTATCGGCAAAGTTAAAAGGAAATGTCTCTAACTTACAATAACAAGTAAAGTACACAACTCATAAATCATCAAAACTCATTAAGCATGAAGTATAAGAAAGTAGATACTTGTAGGTAAATTAGAGTTAGAACCCTCGTCTTAAGATGCCATAACTCTCATTTGCGCAAGGCTTGTTTGACACTATTGACTCATGCGGGTTATCAAACAAGTGTTAGAAATTAGTGGGTTAGTAGTTAGTTAGCCATGCTAATGAGAAAGTTAGTTAGCCATAAAATAGAAAAGAAACCACAAAGGAAAAGAAGTGGAAAAGAAAAGAGTTACACTACAACAAGAAACAAATAAAGGGAAGAAGTAAAGAACAACAAGTTTACACTACAACAATGAAGTAAAAGCAAAAGCAAAGACAAGTAAATGGAAAGAAGGAAGAGAAGTAGTACTTGTATTATCTTGTCACCCTTCAAATACAACTCTTTACACACTCTCTCTTTCACTTTAATGGCTAAGACCTAAAACTAGCACTAGAAGAACAACAACAATAACAACTACAAAGAAAATCACTACACAACTTTGCTCTCTGGATTCTCCTCAACTGAAGAACCCAGGAGGGCTTTTATAGGCATCAGGGATGAGGGGGGCTAGGGGACAAACCTTGGCCCAAAACGTGGCGCGCCGCGCGCCCACATGACCGCGAAAACGCGGCACATGTCGCGTTTCTGCAGCAGTACTTTGGCGGCGCGCGCAAGCGCCGCCTGCTGCGCGCCGCCTGGTTGTTCCACTGTCGGCTGGATTCCCGGTTTCTGGTTTTGTATCTCTGGTTTTGACGAAACCAGCCTCTTAAGTCAATGACTATCTTTTAG
This sequence comes from Agave tequilana, assembly GCA_038442645.1. Taxonomy (NCBI): domain Eukaryota; kingdom Viridiplantae; phylum Streptophyta; class Magnoliopsida; order Asparagales; family Asparagaceae; genus Agave; species Agave tequilana. The sequence goes on along the minus strand of JAVJIF010010917.1, from coordinate 119,702 downwards.
GCCTTTTAATCACCAAATAAATGGTGATTTAGATCTTCTTCTTCATTTGCCCACCATGGACCTAGGATCAAGCAAGTAAGGTTTTATTAGTAGAATTTTACATGAAATAAATATGAGAATGTGATGAAAATTATGCAAAATTAGAGACTAATCACACCCCCACACTTATCTTTTTGCTCGTCTCGAGCAAAACAAAAATAAGAAAATTATTATACCACTTTCGCAGGTGAGACGATTGCACTGAGCATGTGCAACAAGCCTTTAAACCTCTAGGTTTCTCTTAGAGGAGGAGTGTTGTCTCCTGAGGGTTTTCAGCGGATTACACCCACAAAATCCAGTAAGTAAAGAAAGGAAGTTAGTTGTTTAATTTTTTTTAATGAAAAAGAATTTTCAATCATCTAAGCAAAAATAACCGAATGATGTAAGAATTAGGTTTAACCTTCATAAGTCCTCTTATACTTTAGCCTTCAAAAAAGAAGAAACTATAGTTTTCTTTAAATTTAGAAAGGATTTTGTACTTTTAACTCATTCTTTTATTTTGCTTTAGATAGATATGCATATGTGTAAGTGTGATGTGCTTGGGATTTTTCAACTCAACTTTGAATATCATTTAATTTATTAATATTTACTTATTATTTTTGGTTCCTTTAGGCTTTCTACTTCACTTATGTAACACATATCAAACCGATGACTCCCAAACCAGATGGTCTTAGGGCACCAGGTGGAAAAACACCCTTCAGGTCAAATATGCAAGTGGAGTAGGCCACGAAATCAAGATTTATATATATATATATATTTTGGCATGAGTAATCATGCTTCTTGAGGCACAATTATCCAGCTTCTTTTTTTCAAGAGTTGTGTCTCTAAATCCCAAGCATATGTGTGTGAATTATGCATATTCTACGAAGGCTAAATAAAAGGTATGAGTTATTTTCCTTATCCCTCCTATCTTTTTAGTCAAACCATTCATTCTTGTTTACTTAGGCAAAAATAAAGATTCCTTAATAAGGTTCCCGTAATTCCTACAATCTTTTGGTATATTTACAAAGAGTATGAAATTTCTTTTCAATCTCTTTTTTTTTTTTGGAAAGAAGGAGAAGTAAGAAGAATAAAAAGAAAAAGAAAGAATAAAAGGAAAAAGAAAAAGTGTTAGCACCCCTCCACACCTATCTAATGCATTGTCCTCAATGAATGCATATGGAAATGCAAATGCAATAAATAAGGGGAAGAAATGATGCCACCATCTTCGTGGACTTGGGCCGGCCAAGTGCAAATAGAAATTTCAAAAAGAATGTACATGGGGTAAGCATATAAAATTTTTTATTTATTATTATTTTATTTTATTATTATTATTATTATTTTTTATTTGTTTGTTGTGGTTAGGTGTATGACGGGGCAAAAAGAGTCAGCACACTCTCATCTGGGTCATAGGCTCAGTAGTTAAGAAAGGCTTCAGTCTTTTCCCATTCACTTTAAATTCCGTGTTGTTTTTAGGATCTGCAATAAGCACAGCACCGTGTGGGAAAACAGTGCGCACAATGAATGCCCCGACCAACGAGTTTTCAGCTTTCCCGCGAAAATATGAAGCCTAGAGTTGTACAGCAAAACCCTATCTCCCGGTGCAAAGTTTTTTCGGGTTATTATTTGGTCATGAAAAAGTTTAGTTCTGCTCTTGGTGATTCGTGCATTCTCATAAGCTTCATTCCGTATCTCCTCTAATTCCGAAATCTGCAGCTTCCTAAGTTCACCGGCCTTGGTCAGGTCAAAGTTGAGTTGCTTAATTGCCCAGAGGGCCCGGTGTTCTAACTCTACTGGCAGATGATAGGCTTTTTCAAAACACGATTCTATAAGGAGACATCCCCAGAACTGTCTTAAAAGCAGTGCGGTAAGCCCACAATGCATCATTGAGCTTAACTGACCAATCCTTTCGGTGTTGTCCGACAGTCTTTTCCAGAATGAGCTTGATCTGTCAGTTGGTGACTTCGACCTGCCCATTTGTCTGGGGATGATACGGAGTGGATAACTTGTGATTGATGGAATATTTTCGCATCAGAGTTTCAAAAACTCTGTTGCAGAAATGTGATTCATTATCACTAATTATCGCTCTAGGGGTGCCAAATCAGGAGAAGATGTTCTCTTTAAGAAATTTGACAACCACTTTGTTGTCATTAGTTTTAGTTGGCACAACTTCTACCCATTTAGAGACATAATCTACAGTAACCAAAATGAATTGGTTGCCGAAGGAATTGGGAAATGGTCCCATGAAATCAATACCCCAAACATTAAAAATTTCAACTTCAAGGATCGAGTTTAGGGGCATCATGTCTCTTCTTGAAATTTTCCCAGTTTTCTGACAATTTGCGCATGACTTGCAAAAATGATATGAGTCTTTGAACAAAGTGGGCCAGTAGAACCCACTTTGTAGAACCTTTTCTGCAGTCTTGCGAGGACCGAAGTGTCCTCCGCATGCAAGGTCATGGCAAAAGCTGAGCACACTCCTCTATTCCTCCTCGGGTATGCATCGTCTAATTATTTGGTCGGGACAATATTTTAAAAGATACGGTTCTTCCCAGAAGAAATACCCTACTTGGGCATAGAAGCGGTCTTGGTGTTGCTTTGTCCAGTCAGCGGGTAATTGTCCCGTGGCCAGGTAATTAACGATGTTAGCATACCAGGGTTCCTTAAGAATGGCTAGGATGTGCTCGTCTGGGAAATCCTCGTTGATTGGAGCTTGGATGGTTGGTGCATTCGGAATTCGTGAGAGATGATCAGCGACCACATTTTCTATACCTCTTTTATCCCGGATTTCTAAGTCAAATTCTTGAAGCAAAAGGATCCACCGAATCAGTCGGGCTTTTGCTTCCTTCTTGGTCATGAGGTATTTCAGAGCCGAGTGATCCGTAAAAATCACCGTTTTTGAACCTAACAAGTAAGGCCGGAATTTTTCTAACGCAAAGACAACGGCCAAGAATTCCTTCTCAGTCGTTGTATAGTTCTGTTGGGCGTCATTCAAAGTCCTACTCGAGTAATAAATCATGTGCTGCCTATTGTCTATGCGCTGTCCTAGAACAGCGCCAATAGCAAAATCAGATGCATCACACATGATCTCAAATGGCTGGGTCCAATTAGGAGCAGAAATGATAGGCGCAGAGATAAGTTCTTGCTTAAGCTTCCCCCATGATTTAAAACACTCATCGTTGAAATCAAAGGGCACGTCCTTAGCGAGCAGGTTGGTTAAGGGCCTCGCGATTTTGCTAAAGTCCTTAATGAACCATCGGTAGAACCCAGCATGCCCTAAAAAGGATCTAATATTCTTGATGCTTTTGGGTGGTGGAAGCTTAGCAATCACTTCTACCTTAGCCTTATCCACTTCAATGTCTCTCCTCGAAATCTCATGGCCCAAGACAATCCCCTGTCTCACCATAAAGTGACATTTTTCCCAGTTTAGAGTTAGATTCTTCTCAATGCATCTTTGTAGCACTAACTCTAAGTGATGAAGATACTGATCAAATGAATCTCCATAGATGGAGAAATCATCCATGAAAATCTCAAGAAAACGTTCCACCATGTCAGAGAACAAACTAAGCATGCACCGTTGAAACGTTGCGGGAGCATTGCACAATCCAAAAGGCATGCGCCGATAAGCAAAGGTTCCGAACGGGCAGGTGAACGTCATCTTTCCTGGTCTTCTGCAGCAATGGGGACTGATTGTATCCCGAGTACCCATCTAGAAAGCAGTAGTACTCATGTCCAGCCAAGCGCTCAAGCATTTGGTCAATGAAGGGTAGCGGGAAGTGGTCTTTACGGGTAGCTGCATTCAACTTCCTGTAGTCGATACAAACACGAACCTTGGTAGGCAGTCTTGTTTGTACCAACTCTTTTTCCTCATTTTCTACCACCGTAAAGCCAGCCTTCTTTGGGACCGCATGAACAGGGTTAACCCATTGACTATCAGAAATGGGATAAATTATCCCATTATCTAATAGTTTCAGAATTTCAGCCTTAACTGCCTCTTGCATGAGAGGGTTAAGCCTGCGTTGTGGGTCCCTCCTAGGGATTGCTTCATCGACTAAATGGATTCTGTGTTGTACTATGGCTGGACTTATTCCTTTGATGTCCTTCATCGTCCATCCAATGGCTTCCCTATGTCTTTTCAGAATAGACATTAAGCTGTCCTCTTGTTGCTCAGTCAGGTGGGATGCTATGATGACTGACAAGGTGTCCTTTCCGCCTAGGTAGGCGTACTTGAGGTGTTCAGGCAAGGCTTTAAGCTCTAGGGAAGGTGTTGCTTCATTGGAGGCAGTCTCTTGGCTTTCAATCATAGGATGGGGTACACTGGGGCTTGTTGCCCAATCCACTACTGAATCAACGATCTGATCTAGATTAAAATCCTTAGCCTCCAGATCAAACTCTGCCTCAATTTCTTTTTCCATACTTTCCTTATGCTCACTGGTCAGGTTTTCAATAGAATTGACCTCAAACGTCTGATCATTGACATCCCTAGGTTGTCTTCTAAGATTAAAGACATTGACTTCCTTCGTCATGTCTCCAAAAGTCAATCACATGAACCCGTTCCTACAGTTGATTATGGCATTGGCTGTAGCAAAGAATGGGCGCCCTAAGATGACGAGAGTTTGAGACCTAAGATTAGACACGGGTTGGGTCTCAAGCACAATGAAGTCAACGGGGTAAATGAAATCCCCGACCCGGATGAGGACGTCTGTGATTTCCCCCTTTGGGATCTTCACAGATCGGTCAGCTAGCTGAATGGTGACTCGAGTTGGGCTTAGCTCGCCCAACCCAAGTTGCTGGTATACTGAGAGAGGTAGCAAGTTGATACTTACTCCTAGGTCAAGAAGTGCTCTACTGATTTCAGTCTGTCCTATGGTGCAGGAAATGGTGGGACATCCGGGATCCTTGTATTTCACCGGAATGGGACCAGACAGAATTTCGCTTATATTAGTGGCCAAGAAGACTTTCTTGGGCACATTGGTCTTTCTCTTCTTTGTACACATATCCTTCAGAAATTTGGCATAAGCCGGAACTTGTTGGATAGCGTCAAGAAGTGGCACATTCAATTTGACCTGGTTGAACATCTCTAGCATTTTCTCCACGTGCATATTTTTATTGTTGTTCCTAAGCCTATTGGGAAAGGGTGCTACAGGCTTATGAACTTGTTCAGCAGTTTTGTCCTCGTCGGATGTTTGTGGAGTGGATTGGAGGAACTAGCAGAGGTGGAGGCATGAGTGGGATCGGGACGGACTGGACTTTTCTGTTGGTAAACCTGGTTGTCTACCTTCTTTCCAGATCGCAGTGTGTGAACAACATTACACTGGTTAATCGATGGATCCTGAATTTCATATGCTTGATTGGAGGTTTTTGGGTTAACTAATGGCTAACTAGGCAAAGTACCCTTAGGTGTTTCACTTAGGGAGCTAGCTAACTGGCTCATCTGCATTTCCAATCTTGATATGGGCTGTGAATGATTGTTCAGAGTTTGTCCCTGGTTTTGCATAAAAGCGGTTTGGGACTTTATGAAAGCCTCTATGCTCTCCTCCAATTTACTGATTTCTTTTCCATTGGTGAGCCATGGGAGGAAGGAGCTGGGGCTTGACTGGGAAAAGTTGGTGGAGGAGTAGGATGGTGAAAGTTGTTGGAAAAATTGGGCCTGGGAGGATTGTTTTGGGCCCAGGAGAAATTGGGGTGATTTCTCCAGCCGGGATTGTAGGCCTGTGAGTAGGGGTTGTGAGGCGGCCGTGAGTAAGCCGCGTTCATGTGTTCCGGTGGCACTTGCTGGGCATGAAAAATGGGGCACTCTTCAAAAACATGGTTTGGTGCCTGACAATACGAACAACTCGGATTGTGAATTGGTGGTGGGTTGATCTGGTTTACACTGGCAGGCTCTTTTGTTTCCAGAGCCTCTATCCTTCTCATTAGGGTAGCAATCTTAGCCTCGGCAGCTATGGATGATTCCAGAGATAGGAGCCCTCCTCTTGAAGCTATAGATTGTGAATTCCTAGGTTTCTCTGAGGCTGGCTCCCATTGCAGGGTTTTCTCCGCTAAGTCCTCAAATAAATCCCAACCCTGATTCTCATCCTTCTGCAAGAACCCTCCCTGACACATCATTTCTAATAGGGTCTTAGTCTGATAATCTAGACCATCGTAGAGAATCTGTCACTGATGCCATTTCTCCACGCCATGATGAGGGCATTGAGCTAGGAGATCTTTGAATCGCTCAAAGTATCTCCAAAATGGTTCGCTCGGGTCTTGCTTAAACTGCATGATGTTCTTCCTAACGAGGGCAATTTTGTGAATTGGGTAAAATTTCTTCAAGAAAGCCTTGATGAAATCATCCCACGTCGTGACTGAATCTGCTGCCAAACTGTACAACCATTTCTTAGTTAGGTCCTTTAGGGAAAAAGGGATGAAACGTAACCTAACGGCATCGTCTCCTAACTGGGGTATACGCATCATAAGGCATACTTCTTCAAATTCCCTAAAAAAGAAGTATGCGTCCTCTGATTCTAAACCATGAAATTTGGGAAGAGTGTTAATGAATTGGGGATTTAACTCAAAATTATTGCCGTTTGCTTCAGGAAGTTTTATGCAAGAAGGAAGTGAAGTTCTGATCGGGTAAAATCTATCCTGAAGTGATGCCATCACCGGTTCTGGATGCAAGGGTAAAGAAGTGTTTCTTATTAATCTAGAAGTTGACGGATCTCTCACCCACTCTTGCATGCAGCACACCACAAACAACGTGAAGACAACAAACAATCGAAAAAGAACTAAAAACAAACAAAAGAAAGAAAAACAACCACAAGTCTTAGTTTAAGGTACCTGGACCTAGACGACTCCTTACTGGTCGATTCTCCGGGGAAGGTTGTTGCAGGAACTCGACTACAAGCTAATCGGCCAGGAAAGGGCAAAGCTCGGGGGGAGGTATCCGGGCGGAGCCACGGGCCTAATTACGCCAAACCACGGAGCTTTTGAGGCTTAACCTCTCAATCCACTTTCCTTAGACACCGATTTTGCAGGAGTATAGTTCTTACAATTTCCAACCTCGGTTAATCTCTTAGTGAGTCCGAGATGTCCCTAGGGCCAACGTCTATTGATTTTTAGTTAAGGCTTGGGAAAGTGTGAGTGCACTTGGAGATGGTTTTTGGGCTAAGGAAGGGTGATGAAATTCCCACCTTATCTTGTTTATTTGGGTTTTGCCCTTAAAGTCAATTGTGCAAGTGTACAGTTTATTCACAACAAGGTAACACTCAAAATGGTGAATCACTTCAAAATGTTGGTCCTATTCTATATGAATGCACACGTACCTTGTCTCCAGCACTCTTCAACAGAAATTAAAATGAATTGAAATAGACACGTGCCCTATATGCAAAGGTCTAATCCAAATTTCAATTAAGCAACAAGTGAATTTCTGTTGAATTTATTACACATGCATATAGGTGAAGCATCCAAGGAAACTAAAAATTAGAAAGCAAAAAAATTTTTTTTTTTTTTTAGCGGCGCTCGGTAACCCTGCAATCGAGTTTGTTAGTACTTCAATCGGAAAAACTCGCTTTTACACAAATTTTTTCGAGGGCAAATGAATCCTCGCGCAATGTCCTTGGCCACCTCTTTTGCTTCCCGTGATAGTAAGCTCCTTGGTTCTTCTCCTACACACAAAAACAAAGAACAATCTTTAGTAGTGAACAATAAAGCCGTTCCCTCCCCAGCAACGGCGCCAAAATTTGATCGGCAAAAGGCAAGTACTAAAATAAGAGAAGGAAGTGTGGGTTGATGTTACTGCTTTTGCGATTCTTCCGTAGTAGCGAAGTGGCTATACGGGTCGTATCCACAGGAGGGAGAGCGATAGAAGCTTGATGCGGCTTTCAAAGTTCAAGAAGAAAGAAAGTTCTTGTTTCCAAATAAAGAATTGAAAAGTGAAGACAAGTTGTTTTTAAGAATCGATGGAAAATGTTTTGGGTGGTTTGTAAAAAGTGGGTTCTTTAGTTGTAAAAATGCATGGCTAACTTTTCTACTAAGTGCTCCCACTACTTTCTAACTTTTTGAAGATAGCCTCACGATGGATCATAGGAAAACACAACCCTTGTGCATTGGAACTAATCACGTGGAAATCGAGTGAAAGTTCATCCTAAAACTTAGCCTTACACGGCAAAAACTCGGACATTCCCTTATCAAGATCCGATAGAAGGCGAGAATAAGGGAAGACTCGAGTGCACTATTGGTATCGGCAAAGTTAAAAGGAAATGTCTCTAACTTGCAATAACAAGTAAAGTACACAATTCATAGATCATCAAAACTCATTAAGCATGAAGTATAAGAAAGTAGATACTTGTAGGTAAATTAGAGTTAGAACCCTCGTCTTAAGATGCCATAGCTCTCATTTGCACAAGGCTTGTTTGGCACTATTGACTCATGCGGGTTATCAAACAAGTGTTAGAAATTAGTGGGTTAGTAGTTAGTTAGCCACGCTAATGAGAAAGTTAGTTAGCCATAAAAAAAAGAAAAGAAACCACAAAGGAAAAGAAGTGGAAAAGAAAAGAGTTACACTACAACAAGAAACAAATAAAGGGAAGAAGTAAAGAACAACAAGTTTACACTACAACAATGAAGTAAAAGCAAAAGCAAAGACAAGTAAATGGAAAGAAGGAAGAGAAGTAGTACTTGTATTATCTTGTCACCCTTCAAATACAACTCTTTACACACTCTCTCTCTTTCACTTTAATGGCTAAGACCTAAAACTAGAACTAGAAGAACAACAACAATAACAACTACAAAGAAAATCACTACACAACTTTGCTCTCTGGATTCTCCTCAACTGAAGAACCCAGGAGGGCTTTTATAGGCATCAGGGATGAGGGGGGCTAGGGGACAAACCCTGGCCCAAAATGTGGCGCGCCGCGCGCCCACATGGCCGCGCGCCCACATGGCCGCGAAAACGCGGCACATGCCGCGTTTCCGCGGCAGTACTTTGGCGGCGCGCGCAGCGTCGCCTGCTGCGCGCCGCCTGGTTGTTCCACTGTCGGCTGGATTCCCAGTTTCTGGTTTTGTATCTCTGGTTTTGACGAAACTAGCCTCTTAAGTCAATGACTATCTTTTAGGCCTTTTAATCACCAAATAAATGGTGATTTAGATCTTCTTCTTCATTTGCCCACCATGGACCTAGGATTAAGCAAGTAAGGTTTTATTAGTAGAATTTTACATGAAATAAATATGAGAATGTGATGAAAATTATGCAAAATTAGGGACTAATCAACTATCATATTTATGGCATGATTACGAGCGTTTTGAGCCTGAGTCATGGCTTCAAGCATCTTTTCATAGTTGATTGGTTTCTCATTTTGTTGCGATTGGTCTTGAAAAGATGATGTGTTGTTTTGGAGTTGGTGGTGAAATTGTGAGTCCATCAGATTTTGTGATTATTGTTTGGACCCACGCATACTCATTTCTAAAATTGATGGTTTTCTATTTTGGACTGGTGAAATTGAGTATGAATCTTGAAAATATTGTGGACAAGGTGGATATGGAGGATAAGTTGGTTAAAAATTGGACTCAGGGGAGGTGAATCCCCATTGACTCTGTGACGAGTTGAAATTATTATAAAAATTATGGCTATAAGATTGGGGGCATGGGTTATATTGATTCGGATAAGACAAATCCGGCACACTAGGCTAGTTAAAGTTATTATATGCCGGGTTGGTAATATCCGAAAAAGAGGTTGGGGTGTAATATGGATTACCATTAAAATTAGAAAATTATTGTTATAAGCCATATCACACAATAAAACATAAGCAAAGAAAAAACAAACAAATAAGCAAATAAATAAAAAGAAAAAAATCTAACCTAAGTTAGGGTAAACCTTAGACCTAGACGACTCCTAACTGGTTAGCTGTCCACGGGATGTATAATGCAGACTTTAACCACAAGCTAATCAGTCAGGTTAGGGCAAGATTGGTGGAAGGTATCCGCGCAAAAGCGACGGGCCTAATTAAGCCAAACCACCAGCCTTCGGGGTTTTGCCCCTCAATCCCTTTCCTTAGATACTGATTTGGCAGGAGTTAAATTCTAACACCTTCCCTCTTAGGATAATCTCCTAATTGAGTCCGAGATGTCCCTAGGGCCAACGTCTACTCATTTTTAGTTAGGCTTGGGTTAGTGAGTGAGGAGATTGTTTATGGGCTAAGGGAGGGTAATGACTTCCCCACCTTTTCTTGTTTATAGGACAAGCCCTTAAGATTGATTTTGTGCAGTGTACATGAAAAACAACACTTAAGCAATGTAAATAATCCAAAAGTGTTCTTATATTAGATGCTATGCACACGTACCTTTGCTCCAGTACTCTTCAACAGTAATGAAAAATGTAAATGAATTAGACACGTTCCTAAATGCAAGTTTAAACCATTTTTAGCATTTAACAAACATCATTTTACTGTTAAGGTTAGAAAGGAAGTACAGTGAGACAAATAAGGAAATAAATAGCTATAGATTTAAACTTTGCAATTCAGCTAACCTGCAGAAAATATAGGTTAGTAGTTCATTCAGATTACCACAGGAATGTAGCAAATCTGAGGGCTTCTTGGTTCTGCTTTCTTGAGCAGAGTCCAAGGCCACTTATATGTCCACTGCAGCAAAAGTTCCTTATTGTTAAATCTGTGCAAGTTACTCAATTCTACCGCAATAGCAAGTGGCTATGAGGGTTGTGATCCACAAGAAGGGACTAGCGATAGAAGCTTTTTAGTAAGTTCTCTTTTAGGCTACAAAGTGTGGTTAAAGTTCTTCTTTAGTTCTTTAAAGGAAAAATTGAGTTAGAGTTGAATTAGGAAGAAGATGATAGATTAAGGAGATGGAGAAAAACAAAAAATAGACATATATAAAGAAATCGAAATGAGTGATGAAAGAGTTGGGTATTTGTGGTGTTCTAAACTAAAGATAAAAAGAAAAGAATCTAAAAGTTACTTACCTCCTTTGGCCAATTGCTTATCTTGAATCTTTTGCAATGAAGTTACCTTGAAGTGAGACGATCAACATATAGCCCATAAGAGTTGATTCCCGTCTCCTCCACATTATATCATCAAGACGTTGCAAGTATGAAGTGATATAGAATGAAACTCAAAATCTATCGTCATGAGCTATCGGTGGCACTCGCAAAGGCAAGGCTCTTTCGATGCTTTAAGACTCACTTGGATAGCAATTGGTACCAAAAGAAGAAAAGTAGAGGAGAAGAAGAAGAAGAACAAAAATAAAGTACATACAAAAGGGAAACTACAGATTAATTTTATAATAATAAGAGAAAGAATAAAATCTTACACCGGTTTCACTCTCAGCACAAGCTTCGTTCTCATTCTCCTATGAAACTCTGATCTCCTCTGATTTACATAAATTAAAATTGAAAATTACATGAAAAGAAAATAAAACCTGCACTAAAAAATGGAAAAGTGGATTAAATCCTATCTCTGCATGTCGTCCCTTTTACAGTGAAAAACCTGCCTTTTATAGGCAAAAACCCAGAGGGGAGAGGCGTGAGAAGATAGGGGGAGCAAATGCTCCCCTAACTCCCTAACAAAATCGTGAAAACGCGGCTTAGGCCGCGGAGGTGTGGCCAGGTGGCCACACCCAAATGGTGGGACTCTCGGTTTGTTGATTCGCCCATATTTTCTGCTGGTTTTCTCGTTTCAGCTCTAGGATTTGACGAAACAACATTTGATCGTTGGCTTCAACCGCTTGATTTGAGAAGATTCATTTCAACCAGTTTCAACCTCTCTGATATGCCAAGATTTGCCCTGATTCCTTGATTTCGAATTTATTCTGAATTAAATCAGAATTTGATGGGCTTTTGGGCTTGTTTCTCTTTCCTTTCTTTTAATAATGGGCCTACATTTAACAAAAAAGAATAAGACTTATTAATAGGATTATTCGATAAAAAGTATAGTAATATGACAATGTATATGCAATATATGTGACTGATCACTTATAAAGAATATCGTTCTAAAAAAGTGAGAGCAGGATCAGATATTAATTTTTAGTCGCAGACCTAGATCTCCATCAACTATTTTGACAAGTTTATGTTCCCTCGGGATATCAGCTTCAATATTTTCATCGTGATTTTTCTCTTCTTCTTCTTTCAAAGTAAGGCCTATCTGAAATTTTTTATCATCGGAAATGTTGACTATTCAATTTAAAATTTGAAAGACAAGTAAAATACATATAAATATATAACCAATCTGTCAGAGATGCGACTGAAGTCATAGAAAAAAATTATTTTAAAAGATGTCTTTTCATCAGGACTGCGACTTTGGTCGCATTCATAATAATAAATTGTCAGGTAAAATTAAATTCTGTGACTATAATCGCAGTATTAAATTTCATCTTCAAACTATTTATTTTACAAGACATCGACCAAAGTCGTAGTCCAATTAAAATTTATTAATAAAAAGATTGCGATCTTGGACGCAAAAATGAAAAATAAGTTCAAAAAGACTGTTATTACATAATACTGAGACCAATGTCTTTTCATCAGGATTGCGACTTTAGTCGCATTCATAATAATAAATTGTCAGATAAAATTGAATTCTGTGACCATAGTCGCAATATGAAATTTCATCTTCAAACCATTTGTTTTACAAGACATCAACTAAAGTCCCAGTCCAATTAAAATTTATTAATAAAAAGACTGTGATCTTGATCGCAAAAAAGAAAAATAAGTTCAAAAAGACTGCTATTACATAATACTGCGACCAATGTCGCAGTCTTCAGTCGCAGTCTTCTAATCATCTTAATTACTTAACTTTCGAGATATTGTTCACTGCTTCAATTGACTATGCCTCTTGTTTCATAAGAATGCGACCATGATCGCAGTATCCTTTGGTGTTTACTTAATAAAAAAAAAACTATGACCAAGGTCGCATTATTATCAAACAAAACATTCTCACAGAGACTGTTGTTATATAAGACTGCGACCGAAGTCGCAATCTTTTAATCATCTTAATTAATTAACTTACGAGATTATTGTCACTGTTTCCATTGACTACGACTCTTATATCATAAGACTCTTGTTTCATAAGAATGCGACCATGGTCGTAGTATCCTATTTAGATTACTTAATAAAAAATATTATGACCAAGGTCGTATTGTTATCAAATAAAACATTCTCAAAGAGACTATTGTTACATAAGACTGCGACCGAAGTCGCTATCTTCTAATCATCTTAATTAATTAACTTACGAGATTATTGTCACTGCTTCCATTGACTGCGACTCCTATTTCATAAGACTGCGACCACGGTCGCAGTATCTTATTTAGCTTAGGAAGGTCGAAAAAATACTGCGACCCTAATCAAAAAAATAAAAAAAGGCTACAACACTGCGACCAAAGGTCACAATGTAAAACAAAAATAAATCTAAAAAGTGAAAATAATATTAAAAAATTAAATCCAAAAATTTTCTTTTTAGAAACTGCGACTTCGATTCCAGTTTCAGAAAACAAAAAAAAACTGTTTCAAGTCGCGGTAATTGATTTTTATTGTGATTAAAACATCTTTTCAAAAAACTTGAACATAAGTGCGACCATGGTTGCATTCTTTTAAATAAATTATTTTTCTAAAATTTAGTTATCAAGATCTGTAATTTTTTTGTTTGAAAAAAACTCAAAAATTTTCGATCTGTAATTTTTTAGTGGAGGACTAGTTGTAACGGTTAAAAGTGAAACTGAGAATATTTCAGTCATTGGGCAACAAAAAGTGATTGAGGGTCTCCTTTTACCGCCTAAATTTTTGGCTTCTCTGCGGCTAATATGTAGCCACATCATGCCGGCTGAGAAACTCTCTCAGCTGGCGGCTGAGGTACAATAACCCCATATATATATGTATGTGTGTATGTATATGTATGTATATATGAAAAAGGAAAATACCAATTGAATTGATATTATTTGATAAATTGAAGCATACATATATAGAAAATATTATGAGTATATAAAAGTGAAGTATCATGAAGATCATGTGTATTACTCATAACTAACTACCCTATTCATGCACATGTCAAAAAGATTTTCAATTTAAAACATAAAAGGCATGGTCGCCCATCCAACGCCCTTATAGGGTAGAAGTTTTCAAAAATAAGATTTGAAAATAGTTGTACATTGAAAATACTACCAAATGAAGAATAAATAACTAGTTAAAGTAATTTTTGAAAAACTAGTTAAAGATCTTCAAATAAGAAATCAAATCATATGTATCTCATGAAATATACCAAATACACAAAAATTGACACTCGAAATCTATAAAGCTCAAAATGTGCTCATGAAACAAAATCATGAGTAAACAAAAATAATGTGAGTGTATAAAAGTTATGTGAATAGCATATTCAAGAGATAATCAATAAAGTTCAAAATAAACATGAAATTCTTTTTATCAAACAAATATGAAAATCAAAAAAAATTTATTTTTCATTAAAAGCAAACTTCAAGGCATATGCATGTTCTATCAAAACTAAAAATATACATAAATATCTTAAACACAAATGAGTCCAAAATGTAATTTGCATGAAGACAAGTGACTCAAGGGTATACATGTATATTTATTAGTTTTAGACAAGAATAACATATACATGAAGCAAAACATATACAAAAAAAAAGGAAAAATAAGTATAAATGAAAGAATTATCAAAACTAGGTTATACATGTACATGTAATGAGTACAAATGAGCAATGAAGTACAAACATATAAGAATCAAGTGTTGCTCACTACTTGTACAAGTATAGCACAAGTTTTAATGAAATGTATATCTAAACAAGCATTCACCTCATGAAACATAAAAACAAAACATGCAAAAAATATTTATACAAAAGCATGTAAGCTAAATGGGAGTTTAGAGATAGTTACTAAACCAAATGCACTATTCTCTAAGTCTTCAAAACATGGCGGTCCTCCATCCAAACTTCCTTGAAAGCGGTGCATTCATTTTGTATGTCCATCTCACCCATGCATCCACCACCAAATCACCAACCCTCTCACGTCATGTGAGAGCCCACACCTATATCAAACACAAGTGGTGGGAATTTTGGTACCCATTTTCTTTTGGGTCCACGGGGGTTAGAATTGTAAGGAACCCAAACATTTTTATTTGCAAAATTTGCAGAATTTAATCTATCAAAATAAAACTTTGTTAAATGGCCTTTGCGGTCGCAATGTGTACATTTGTACACTCTAGCATGCACATGAGAATGAGTGTGAACATGATGTGCAAAGTGTGCATATGTATGCCGTGGGTGATGTGCATGAACATGTGGAGTTTGTTTCTTTTGAAACAAGGTTTCCAATTTAGAATGATTAAATGCACAACTACTCAAAGTTGAGCTCAAATAATTTATTCTATTTTTCAAAAATTGAATCTCATTTTTATCAATGGTGGAATGAAAAGCATGGCAAGAATGAGAATCAACAACCTTTTTCATTTTAGAAATATTTTCCTTTTCTTTGAAACAAATTTCTTTTCAACAAGTTGTTTTCTTTCAAAGCAATCTCTTTTTCTTTTTCCACCAAATTAATTTTATTTTTTAAAGAATTATTTCCTTCACAAAGATCATTTAATTTTGAAGATAAGGAAACATTCTCTTTTTTCAAAAAATTATTTTCTTTTGAAATGTTTTCAAATTTATTTTGAAAAGAATCTTTTTTTTTGAAATGAACTCATATTTATTCATCAATTTTTATAGTCCTTTTTAAGTAAATCATATTTTTCAAGAAGTTGTTGATAAAATAAAGTAAGTTCATCATATGACAAGTCAACATCCTCATCAAGCTCGGATTCAGAATTTACCTCAAGGGGTTATCCCCTTGGACCATATAGCATAAGTTGGACGCATCATTTCCATCATCCGAGTCACTCCCCGCACAGTATTGCTTTTGTTCGCTAAGGGAGACTAAAGTGTTTCATACTACAAAAACTAAATCAAAGTTAGAAACCCTACATAAATAACATCATTTAGGGTATTCTTTAAAGTATGGATGGCTTTCGAGTTAGTCTCAAGATACTTGCTATTACTAAAATTGAATCCTTAATGGTAGCAAGATAAATATGAATGCCTGGGGTTTTGAGGTACATTGACATCTTAACTTTTCAAGTTTGGATGTTAAGAATATCAAACATGGAAGGTGTAATGAAATCCATGTGTGCGTACAAATATTGTGATTAGCTAAAAATGAGGATCTTTAAATCTGGGTTGTTAGACCCAAATCAAGAGCACCAAGCTTTGATACCACTTGTAGATCACCTAGAGGGGAGTGAATAGGTGACTAACTAATCTAATAATGAATTAATACAAAATTAAAACTATTTAAGAAAATTAAAACTATTATGCTAAACACACAAGGTATAACACAAGAGTGTAGCCAAATTCCCGGTGAAGGGCTCTGGACAATCTCCTCAAGATTCCTCTAGATAAGAGTTGAGGTACCGCTATAGCTCTCTTGGTTGAATACAAGTGTGAGCAAACAATCTCAAGCATATAACAATAAGGCACAAGATATATCAGGCATGTAAAGATAATAGCAATGTAAGTATGCAAGATATAAACACAAGTGAGAAATAGAGAGAGCAATCACAAACACGGAAGATTTATTTCGAGGTTCGAGCACCCTTACTCTACGTCCCCGCCTTCAACACTATGAAGGATTTTCATTATAAACGATCCCACCGGATCACTCGGTGCCGCAACACCTATAACGAGTTCACACTAAAACTCCTTAGACTTACCAGTCCCTCTCTTGTTCCCGCAAGAACAACACACGCAAGCACACTAGCTGGTTTAGGCCACACCTCTACACCGAGCTCCCACAAGAACTCAAAATAACACCAACCCGCAAGTTCGCCTCCTCAAATACAAAGTCGGATACTTTGGTGATCTCAACACTTTGATCACCTAAAAACATTCTCACAACAACTTTCCTATAGGATAGATATGACAATGGAAAGCTCAAGTATGTGTGAGAAAACTAAGATAGAGATGTGGTGAAAAACTCAAGAAATCTCTTTTACAAAACACTCTTGAAAACTCTCCTTTTGATATGAAAGTATTTGACTCTAAAACAAGTGAAAATAAACACTTATATAGGTAGGAAAAACTAACTTGAAAGCCCACTTCAAATCTTGTAGAAAATAGTCTAAGGGAACCCCAATTTATAGGCTCCCAAAATATTGCTGTTGGAGGCCAAATTAGCAGCTGACGCTGCTGTCAGTCGACCGGCCAACGGTCGGATTTTCGACCGTTGTGCCACTGGTCGACCGCCCGGTCGACCAAGTCCTGGATACAGAGAGCAGAGCTCTCTGGCGGTCGACTGGGTCGGTCGATCGGCCCTTTAGCCAAACTGGTTGTGCATGTTTGTGCACATCGGTCGACCGGATCGGTCGACAACTTCTGTCTCGTTCGACCGTCCGATCGACCGGCAGAAGGCCTGGTCAAACATTTTTAGGGATTAAAACTTGGTCTTTTTATCTTTAATAAAATCTCATAAATCTCATAAATTCTAAAAAAATAAGTTCTTTAATATTCTTTGATATACAAACATGTTTGATTTAAAAATCAAAACATATTACAAATATTTTGAACTATTTTTGTGATATAGAAATTTTGGCTTAAACAAAAATCCGTATTTTTCAAAAACAATCTCTAAATTGAAAAACGATTTTTCCAAAACTTCTCCATATACAAAAATAAGATATTGTAAACACTTTTGAAGCTTAATGTGTTTGGGTATGAACCACTACACATATAAGATGAAATATCTATGTTTTTGACAATAAGCTCTAAAATAGTTTTGATAAAACCAAAATGATATTTTTTTCTAAACACAAAACTATCTTATGAAAACACATATAAATTTAGTGTGTGTGCATAAGTACTTGAGCAATCCGCCAACTAATCTATCCTTTACATATTATCTAAAAATAAATCTTAACACTTACAAATATGACACAAGTCTTCTTGAAAATCTTCTCTTGAAAATCTTTTCCTCCTTCTTGACTTGGTTCAAACCTTGATCCAATAAGCTAGACTGCTCTTGAGTACTTGATGCAATCGTAACGCACGAGCTCTTGAATCAACACGTGCTAGCTCCAAAACTTGACTTTAAATCCTTTGTTGAAGCTAAACACCTGCTAAGATCTTGATTAAATATCTGAGACTAAATAAACATAAGACCATTAGTACTATAATTACATTAGTTAATAATCATCAAAACTAGAGCGATGGGCCTTCAGGCCAATACTCTCTATATGTATCATTAGTCGACTAGGCCCAATACTTAGTCAACTAGGCCATCATTTATACGACTGATGCGCTTTCATATTCGACACTATTGATTGTATTGATCTTTGGCTAAACTTTCACAGAGTTAGAAAACTCTATCAGCAAGATGATCGGGGCGGAACTAGCACTCTTAAAATGTGTTTTATGAAATCGATGAAATTATGTATGTGCTAATGTTCCCTCGATACTTCCGTTATAGCATTGGCTCAATGGGTTGAATCCAAAGGGACGGGAGGCGATAGAAGCATTAACAGTTTTTATTCACGTTAGTTGTCAACAAGTCTTCTTTGTTAAAAGAATTAGAAAAAGAAAATAAAAGAAAAGGAAATCAAGCATGTGGTAGGTGAGAGACGATGAAAAATGATGTGAAAATAAAAGAGAAGTAGTTTAGAAAATAAAATAAAGATGAAACAAAGGTGAACTAAGAAAGTGGTGAAGACATTGATAAAAAAATGATAAAAGAGTTTGGAAATAATTTTCAAAACAAGATAAAATAGTACTCATGGCTACTAACTACTAATTATTCCACTAACCATGCTAACCTCTTAGTGATAGTTGCCTCACATGGATCCTTGGCCATCACTAGTCCTTGGCTTCAAGAGACGATACAGAGCATGGCCCATAAGATTGTTCTTCTATATTCAAACAACACATCCATACCACATAACAAGTTCCAAGCTACTATTAAATCATCAAAACCAGTTAGAGGTGAGCATGAAATAGAGAAGACATTGCAAGTTAGCAAGTTAGTGGGTTAGGTGTTAGAAATGTTAGAACATTCGAATTCATCATCATGAGCTATCAATGGCTCTTGCAAGAGCAAGGCCTTGTAGAGACTATTAAATTCATGTAGATTATTAATTAAGTAGTTAGATGGTAAGTGGTTAGTAGTTAGATTGCCATGAGAAGAAGAAATTAGCTAAACATCATGTAGAAGATGGAGAAGATTACATTGGAGAAGAAATGAGGCACCTTTACATAGATTGTCACCATCTATTACATCAATCCCTCTCTATCTCTCACTGAATCTCTCAGCCCTGCTACAAGATCTAACAAAAAAAGAAAATACAAAATACAAGAAATGAAGAACACCTACCCTACACTACACTAAAGATAGAAAACCTAGCCTAAAATCAAGAACTTTTTTCGTTTTGACCAACCCCTGCCCTTTTTATAGGCAAAAGTAGGTTCCAGAAGACAAGACGGGGCCACGCGTCGAAGATCGACGCGTAGCCCCACCAGATTGCTGCGGAAACGCGGCGTTTACCATGTTTTCACGGCAAAACCAGGAGTTAAATCCCTGGTTTTGGCGAGAAACATCTCCGGGCTTCGAGGACCTTCTTGGTATATTCGGTTTCAGGTATATTCGTTCGGATCTTCGTCTGACGTGCACAAAGGTGTAGCTTCAATGCATCTTCTAAGTTCCCTTACTTGGCCTTCAAGAAATCAGGATTTAATTACCCGAAAATGGGTTTAATTAAGATCTTATTATTTCTTTGCCCTTAATCTTTTGATTTATCTGCTAGAGAGACCAAAACACGGTTTAGACTGACAATTTATTCATAAATCGGTAAGGAATGCGATATAATAATGCATAATTATAGACTAATCACACCCCCACACTTATCTTTTGCTCATCTCGAGCAAAACAAGAAAAGAAAAACTATACTACAAATGTTATTAAACCACTTTCGCAAGTGACGCGATTGCACTGAGCGTGTGTAACAAATCGTTAAACCTCTAGGTTACCCGTAGAGGAGGAGTGTTGTCTCCTGAGGGTTTTCAGCAGATTACACCCACAAAATCCATAAAAAAAGAAGATAAATATTAGTATTTTGAAAATACAGTTTGAAAGAGATAAGTTTTCAAAATATTTTTGCAAAAATATAAGCGATCTAAGGTCATAAGTCCACCAAAAATCATTTTGCCTTAAACTTAGTCTATATGCAAGATCTTGTCTTCAATTAAGATAAGGATTCAAAATTGGATTGAATATTTTATCCTTCATAAAACCTATATAATATGCACTTTGTGATAGTGAAGATTTCTGGGATTTCAACTCCAACCATCAAGCCATTTATATATATATATATATATATATATATATATATATATATATATATATATATATATATATATATATATTTCTTTTTCTTTCTTTTCTTTTTTTCCTTCCCTTAGTTTCATTAGGCTTTCTAGTTTACCCATGTAGCGAGCCTTTAATCGATGACTCCCAAACCAGACGGTCCTAGGGCACCAGATGAGAAAACATCCCTACGTTTAAGGACTCGAGTAAATAAGGCCATAAAACTAAGAGGGATTATTTGTTCTTTATTACCACCTTTAGGCGTGAATAATTATGCTTCTTAAGACATAATTATCCAGCTTAATAAGTGATTTTTTTTCTTCCATGTATATCATATATATATATATATATATATATATATATATATATATATGTAACGCCCCGATCCCACGGGTACGGGGACGTCACTGCGACGTACATACGCAGGTCGGAAATACCCCCACGTATATACGTTAAGCATCAGTACAAGCAAGAATCAGAGTACGACAAGCGTAGTGCCCATTCATATGCCAACACAAGAAATACAATTGTACAAGGTTATCACAAGTTGTGACATACTCTTACATATCACATGCATCATATATCACAGCCAAGCACAAAAGTACGATTTATAATATAATTACAATATGCTCACGAGCTGAAAGGGATCCCGCGAGCTCAAAAGGAAGGTCAGGTACAACAGAAACCGAGACTAGTCAACTTGCTCGGCAAGGAAAGCTTGATCTTCCACAGAAGGCTCCACCTCGATCCAAGGTTCGGAACCTGAACATACAAATTCAAGGGAGTCAGGACCTCCCAACAAGTGATCATGTTACAGCCGAGTGGCATAAGAATAAGAATATGAGAGTTGGTACAATATCAGGAATAATCAGCCAGCAAGTAAAAGGAGCATAGCATGTTATAACGAAAGGGTATTGCATAGGCTTAAGTTACGGCCTCATGAGACCAGTACTTCGAGGGGATAATCCAAACAAGGAAACCCTCATCTATATACCTTCATCCCATGTCACCGTAATCCAAGCGCATACAACAACTACAGTTAACGTCTTTTATTATTATTATCATTATTATTGCTCGTCCTACCCTGATATCTAGCTATGTGAACTAGCGTCCCAGCACACATAGATCCATATCCGAGTAAGGCAAGGTTGTTATTGGAAACCAGCGGGGGTATCAACGAACTATGTTTACAGTGGGTCCCGTGCATACCCGGGACCACGGCCCAGGATGTTCCGTTGCTTGGTGGACGGAACCTGCCGCTAGGCTAACAGGAGGGACTTATTGTATGCCCTTATCATGATGGTACCAGGAAGGAGGGAGCCAGCACTCCCCTCGGTCGCCTGGAGGCCCACAGGTCAGACCGGAAATTTAGTTGCACAACATACCTAATGCCACTGTAAACACGAACACATATTGATAGCCGCATGTTTCCCCGACCCAATGCAAGTTGTCTTATTTTATGAATATTAGATAATTATCAAATTTCGGGAATGAGCGGGAACACGTCAGGAATACAGGTATATCAGGAGTACTGGTTCGTACTATCAAGTAATCAAGTTTGTAAATCATGAAGTCCGGTTATCATTCCCGTTACAATGATAATTATAGGAGTCAGGTGGATCATGCCTTATGTTAATAGATAGCATGATAAGAGGTGATATTCATCAAGTGACAAGTCTTGCAAATAGCGATATATAATAAATGACCCAAAGATAATGTTCAAAATCAAAGAAGTAATTAACCATAACAATTAATCAAGATTAGTCGACTAGGGAGAGAAATTAGTCGACTTAGAGAAGGAGTTAGTTGACTATAGTAAAGGGTCAAATCGACTTAAGGAGGCTGCGTTTGGTTGGGTCGCGTCTCAAAAAGTGGCACGTTTCAAGAAAGTGGTGCGTTTTCAGAAAAGTGGTGCGTTTTCAGAAAAGTGGTGCGTTTTGGTGCGTTTTTAGGAAACTGGTGCGTTTTTAGCAAACTGGTGCGTTTTCAGGAAACTGGTGCGTTTTTAGGAAACTGGTGCGTTTTTAGGAAACTGGTGCGTTTTTAGGAAACTGGTGCGTTTTTAGGAAACTGGTGCGTTTTTAGCAAACTGGTACGTTTTTAGGAAACTGGTGCGTTTTTAGCAAGCTGGTGCGTTTTTAGCAAACTGGTGCGTTTTCAGCAAACTGGTGCGTTTTCTTAACAATATAATATGAAATAATATCCAAGTCTTGGCGAGTAGAATTACTCGCCTAAGGTGCGTCCGACGCAGAGAAACTCAGTCCCAATCCAAAGGAGGGTACTGGTCCTCACAAGTTGATGGAGAGGGGTTGTGGTTGTTTGGAGAAGATGGAGGTGCAAGTCTAGTTCACCATGCAAAAACGGGATCTTGCAAACGTTGTTGCGGGGGACGAAACTATAGTCCGTTAGAAAGAGGTTGTCGAGGAGGTGAAGGTGGTACGCTTGGTGGAGGCTAAGGTGGTGCAGGTGGTGGTGGAAATGGTGGTGAAGCTTTTTGGTGAAAGTGGGTTCTTTGAGGTTCTCTTGGTGAAAGAGGTTGAAGAAGATGGTGTTTGTTGGTGAAAATGGAGGAGGAGATGGAGGAGAATGAAGTAGAGGGATTTGTGGTGGAGGAAATGGCTTTGGTGGGTGGTGGTGATGGCCGGCCAAGGAGCTTGGGGGTTTGTTGGCTATTGGAGCTTGCTGGAACAAGAAGAAGAAGGAAATGAAGGAGAGAGATGAAAGAAGTTATATATATATAGAAGGGGAAAATAATATAATAATAAGCCATCATCACTTTCCCTCCAATGAGTGCTGCGTTCACAATGACCCAAGGCTGCGTTTAGGCAAATATAGAGCCAAACGCGGGAGTTCAATGTTGCGTTCAGAAGAAAACGCAAAGGGCTGCGTTTCAGAGAAAAGGACAAGGGCATGGTTGATTGGACTTGAGTTGTATTGGCCCATACGCATTTAATGCAGTAAGGAGAGGATCACCACATTTAATGATGGGTCCAGTTGGCAAAACTCGCGTTTGAGGAAGGAGAGAGAAAAATGGAAAAAAAAGAGAGAAGTGAAATAGTAAAATGATTTCCCGGTATCTGGGAAAATACCGAGAACTCTGGAAAGGTCCAAAAATTGAAGTGTCTCGGAAAGCTTCCCAAAAATTCACAAAAATCATAAATATTATAAAACGATTTATGGTGAAATTGGTTTTCAGAAACTCTACTTCATTTTCAAAATAAAAATCCTGGAATCCACTATGAACGGTGTCTACACCGGGTAAGCTGGATTTTTTGATAAATTCTGAAAAATCCCAGAAAATACCTGAAGGAAGAATATGTAATTTTAAGAAAGAATATGAAAGCGGAATCCAGAAATTTGATTCCAATTGTAAATTAAAATTCTTGGAATCAACCAGTGATACTGGTCGACACCGGTTTTGAAGATCTACAATTTAATTCCGAAAAATTCCAGAAAATCATGAAAAATCTAGAATATTAAAAAATAATATTTGAAACTAAAATTAGTCAAATCTGAATACTAAACAGATCAAATCATGCAGTACAGCTATATGAGTAAGTATTTAAATAGCAGAAAATAAAATAAAATAATAAAAATAAAATACACCAAAAATCAGGATACGTAACTGTGCACGTATACTGAGGATGGGGTGTTACAATCTATCCACCTTACAAAAAATTTCGTCCTCGAAATTTCAGGAAGGGGAAGATGACGGTAGAGAGAATAGGAAGAAAGGGTTTTACCAACTAAGTTGTAAATAGATGGGGATATCGCTCACGAATAACGTCCTCCCGTTCCCATGTGGCTTCTCCTGGCACATGTCTATTCCAAGAAACCAATACTAATGGTATTGCCTTATTCTTCAATGTTTTGATACTTTTATCCAGGATGGCCATTGGCTGCTCTTTATAAGACAAATCTGACTGTAATTCCAGTTCGAAGTGATCTAGAATGTGACTCTCATCCTTAACATACTTCCTCAACTGTGACACATGGAATACATTGTGTACTCCTTCTAAAGATGGCGATAATGCCAATCGATAAGACACATCTCCCACACGATCCAAAATTTCGAATGGGCCGATGTATCTTGGACTAAGTTTTCCACGAGTACCGAACCGGATTACCCCTTTTGTGGGTGATATCTTTAAAAATACATGCTCACCGGTTCTGAATTCCAATGGCCTTCTGTTTGTGTCTGCCCAACTCTTTTGTCGGCTCTGTGCTGCCCGGAGATGATCTCTGATAATTCGGACTTTGCTTGTTGTCTGAACTAGAATGTCTGGTCCCATAAGTCTTCTTTCGCCGACTTCGTCCCAACATATCGGTGACCTGCATTTCCTGCCATACAATGCCTCAAATGGGGCCATTTTGATACTAGCCTGATAGCTGTTATTATAAGAGAATTCTACCAAATGAAGATAGTCTTCCCATGACCCTCTAAATTCTATCATGCAGGCTCGTAACATATCTTCAAGGATTTGAATAGTCCGTTCGGATTGTCCGTCTGTCTGGGGGTGATATGAAGTACTGAATTTCAGACGAGTTCCTAAATTTTCTTGGAGACTTTCCCAAAAATGTGATCGGAATCTCGTGTCTCTATCCGACACGATACTAACTGGAACTCCATGTAGACGAACAATTTCTTTCATATATTTTTCTGCAAGAACTTCTGTTGACTGACCTACTCTGAAAGGTAGGAAGTGAGCTGCTTTTGTGAGGCGGTCAACGATCACCCATACGGCATTATTACCCTTTGGACTGCGGGGTAGAGCTGTAACAAAATCCATGGTGATATGCTCCCATTTCCATTCGGGTATTGGTAAGGGCTGAAGAAGTCCAGCTGTTCTCTGGTGTTCTATCTTTACCTGCTGGCAAACTAAGCACTTGGCCACATGCTGAGCTATCTCCCTCTTCATAGCATTCCACCAAAACTGCTGTTTCAAGTCTTGATACATCTTATTTCCTCCTGGGTGTATGGAATAAGCCGAACTATGTGCTTCTGCCAAAATTTTCTGTCGGACTTCTCCTTGGGGAACACAAATTCTGTTACCAAAATATAAGGCATTATCCGAATGTATACGGAGGTCAGTTCTCAATCCAGCTTCTATCTGAGCTCTGAATTTCTGTAATCTGGGGTCTTCTTTTTGAGCTTCTTTTATCTCATCCATCAGGGTTGACTGGATCTGAAAGGTCATCAACTGTCCCGTCTTATCAATTCCTTGTACTATCATTAAGTCCAGTTTCATGATGTCCCGAATTAACTCCTTCTGATGCGTAAGTTGTACTAGCATTTTATTTTCTGGCTTCCTGCTCAATGCATCTGGTACTGTGTTGACTCTGCCCGGATGATACTGTAAGTCTATATCATAATCTGCCATTAATTCAAGCCACCGTCTCTGTCTCATGTTTAATTCTTTCTGCGTGAAAAATATACTTTAGACTCTTGTGATCAGTGTAGATTAGCACCTTGTCTCCCAGAAGATAATGTCTCCAGATCTTCAATGCGAATATTACTGCCGCCAGCTCTAAGTCATGAGTTGGGTAATTCCTCTCATGTGGTTTCAGTTGCCTGGATGCATACGCTATGACATGATCATGCTGCATTAATACACACCCTAGGCCTTTCCCGGATGCATCACTGTATATAACCATCCCTCCTCTTCCTGAGGGAGTCCTCAAAATTGGAGCTGTAATGAGTCTTTCCTTTAATTGTTCAAATGCTGCAGCACATTCCTCGGTCCATATATATTTTTCTCCTTTTCGGGTGAGCTTCGTTAACGGGGCTGCAATCTTAGAAAATCTTGGACAAAGCGCCTGTAATATCCGGCCAACCCAATAAAACTCTTAATTTCTGTTACTGTCCTTGGAATAGGCCAGTCCTTCACTACCTGAATTTTACTGGGGTCTACTGAAATTCCTTCTTCTGAAATTATGTGTCCAAGGAAGGCCACACTATTTAACCAGAATTCACACTTGCTTTGCTTAGCATGAAGTTGTTCCTGTTGGAGAGTCTGTAACACTATTCTCAAGTGGTCTGCATGCTCTCTGTCGTTCTTCGAATAGATCAAGATGTCATCTATGAAAACAACTACAAACTGATCCAAATATGATGAGAACACTCTGTTCATCAAATCCATGAAAATTGCAGGGGCATTGGTGACTCCGAAAGGCATAACTAGAAATTCATAATGGCCATAACGAGTCCTGAATGCTGTCTTTGGAATATCTTCTTTCTTTACCCTTAGCTGGTGATATCCTGATTGCAAATCCAGCTTTGAAAATACTCGGGCCCCATGAAGCTGATCAAACAGATCATCAATTCTTGGTAAGGGATACTTGTTCTTGATTGTAACCTTGTTCAATTCTCTGTAGTCTATGCATAACCGTTTTCCACCGTCCTTTTGTTTGCCAAGAGCACTGGTGCTCCCCATGGTGAAGCACTTGGCCTAATTAATCCTTTGTCTAAGTATTCTTGCAGCTGCTTTTTGAGAATCTCCAACTCAGCGGGTGCCATTCTGTATGGAGCCTTGGATATCGGAACTGTACCTGGAAGAGTATCAATAGAAAACTCAATCGTCCTGTCAGGTGGAAGCCCTGAGATTTCCTTAAATACTTCTGGAAACTCATTCCAAACTGGTACTCTCTTTTTCTGAATCTCACCAGCAGTCATCTGTGCTTTTTCCTTGACAGGTTTGTGTTCTCCTTCAAATTGGAACTCAGGCTGAAGTGGTATCTTGAAAATGACTTTCTTGTTTCGACAATCAATGACTGCATGGTATTTGCTGAGCCAAGTCATGCCTAGATTACGTCGTACCCTTTAGTATCTAGTACGAGCATATCCACTGTTAATGTTCTGCCACACAGTCCCACCGGACAGTCTACACAAACTCTATTAGAGATGACTACTCCGTTACCGGTACTAATCTCCCACTGGTGGTCTAAACATTCAACAGGTATAGAGTTCAAAGTAATGAAACTATCTGATATGTAACAATGAGAAGTGCCAGAATCAAAGAGGGCTAAGACAGGTTTAGAGTGCACCATAATCTTACCTGCTACCACTTCTCCAGAAGTTTGGGCCTCTTCCGCTGTCAAGTTGTAGGCTCGTCCTCTTCCACGACCTGCTGCATTTCTAACTCCCCTCTGGACTGGGCGGATAGCTTGTAGTGGGGGAGGGGGAAGAGCCCTCCTAACCATTTGTCCCTGGTTCCTCTGTCCATCTGGCCCTGGAAGTGCTGGTAGTGCTTGGTTGGTTATTCCCATTCTCTTGTGGGGCAGACTTCTACTGAATGATCATGGGAACCACATGCCAGGCATAACCCATTTGCCCTACGGCAATTCTGTTGAGTGTGACCCGGTTTCTGGCAATAGTTACAAACGGGAAATGGTTGGGTTGTCTGAAAGGGGGCTCGCCGAAATGGTCGTCTCATTGGCGGAACCCTCGCTGCTCTGTATGGACCTCCTCTCCCTGCTGGTGGAAATGGCCTCTTCATGGCCTGGTTCCTTATCATGTTAGATCTCCCCTTCTCCAGTCCTCGCTCCACCTCTCGAGCTATGGTGAGGACTTGGGAATAAGTTTTCAGCTGTTGGGGCATCAAGAGGATCTGAATGTCCATTTGTAAACCCTGTTGGAATCTACTTGCCCGCTTTTCTTCATCAGCCACCATATATGGAGCGAAGCGGCTCAGCCTCAAGAACTCAGCGGCATACTCATCCACGGACCGGTTCCATTGCTGAAGTCGGATGAACTGTTCTTCCATTTCTTTCTGAGCGGTGGCAGGGAAAAATCTACTATAGAAGCTTTGAGAAAACTGGTCCCAAGTGACAGGTTTCTCCAGTCTTGCTTCTTCAGCTAGCCACCAGGTCCTGGCTACATCCTTTAGTTGAATCTTGGCGACCTCCACTTGATTTTCTTTTGGGACTCGGGCTGCGTTCAAGAGATCTGTTGTGTCAATCAGCCATTGCTCAGCATCTAGTGGTTTCTCTTCTCCCGTGAATATCGCCGGTTGTAACCGCCTGAAGTCTGATACATTCCCCGGCCTTTGTTCCTTGGGAGTTACTAACTCTTGCCGAAGGAGTTCCGTCTGCTGTTGCTGATTTTCCATCATAGTCTGGATAACCCTCAGAATCTCAACATTCTCTCCCATGGGTCCATTTGATGCTTGCCCGGGGTTGCTACGACCCGTCCTTCTATCCATACTTATGTTGGTAAAAAGGAGACTGGAAACTGGAAAGATGGAAGGATTTTAGGACACAAGGAAAAGAATCAAGAAGGACTAGATAACTTGTACATTGTAGTTGGCAATGGCAAATTCCATTAATTTGCTGCTTGGTTGTACTATAGGTGTGAGAGCCTAGGCTCTGATACCAACCTGTAACGCCCCGATCCCACGGGTACGGGGACGTCACTGCGACGTACATACGCAGGTCGGAAATACCCCCACGTATATATGTTAAGCATCAGTACAAGCAAGAATCAGAGTACGACAAGCGTAGTGCCCATTCATATGCCAACACAAGAAATACAATTGTACAAGGTTATCACAAGTTGTGACATACTCTTACATATCACATGCATCATATATCACAGCCAAGCACAAAAGTACGATTTACAATATAATTACAATATGCTCACGAGCTGAAAGGGGATCCCGCGAGCTCAAAAGGAAGGTCAGGTACAACAGAAACCGAGACTAGTCAACTTGCTCGGCAAGGAAAGCTTGATCTTCCACAGAAGGCTCCACCTCGATCCAAGGTTCGGAACCTGAACATACAAATTCAAGGGAGTCAGGACCTCCCAACAAGTGATCATGTTACAGCCGAGTGGCATAAGAATAAGAATATGAGAGTTGGTACAATATCAGGAATAATCAGCCAGCAAGTAAAAGGAGCATAGCATGTTATAAACGAAAGGGTATTGCATAGGCTTAAGTTACGGCCTCATGAGACCAGTACTTCGAGGGGATAATCCAAACAAGGAAACCCTCATCTATATACCTTCATCCCATGTCACCGTAATCCAAGCGCATACAACAACCACAGTTAACGTCTTTTATTATTATTATCATTATTATTGCTCGTCCTACCCTGATATCTAGCTATGTGAACTAGCGTCCCAGCACACATAGATCCATATCCGAGTAAGGCAAGGTTGTTATTGGAAACCAGCGGGGGTATCAACGAACTATGTTTACAGTGGGTCCCGTGCATACCCGGGACCACGGCCCAGGATGTTCCGTTGCTTGGTGGACGGAACCTGCCGCTAGGCTAACAGGAGGGACTTATTGTATGCCCTTATCATGATGGTACCAGGAAGGAGGGAGCCAGCACTCCCCTCGGTCGCCTGGAGGCCCACAGGTCAGACCGGAAATTTAGTTGCACAACATACCTAATGCCACTGTAAACACGAACACATATTGATAGCCGCATGTTTCCCCCGACCCAATGCAAGTTGTCTTATTTTATGAATATTAGATAATTATCAAATTTCGGGAATGAGCGGGAACACGTCAGGAATACAGGTATATCAGGAGTACTGGTTCGTACTATCAAGTAATCAAGTTTGTAAATCATGAAGTCCGGTTATCATTCCCGTTACAATGATAATTATAGGAGTCAGGTGGATCATGCCTTATGTTAATAGATAGCATGATAAGAGGTGATATTCATCAAGTGACAAGTCTTGCAAATAGCGATATATAATAAATGACCCAAAGATAATGTTCAAAATCAAAGAAGTAATTAACCATAACAATTAATCAAGATTAGTCGACTAGGGAGAGAAATTAGTCGACTTAGAGAAGGAGTTAGTCGACTATAGTAAAGGGTCAAATCGACTTAAGGAGGCTGCGTTTGGTTGGGTCGCGTCTCAAAAAGTGGCACGTTTCAAGAAAGTGGTGCGTTTTCAGAAAAGTGGTGCGTTTTCAGAAAAGTGGTGCGTTTTGGTGCGTTTTTAGGAAACTGGTGCGTTTTTAGCAAACTGGTGCGTTTTCAGGAAACTGGTGCGTTTTTAGGAAACTGGTGCGTTTTTAGCAAACTGGTGCGTTTTTAGGAAACTGGTGCGTTTTTAGGAAACTGGTGCGTTTTTTAGGAAACTGGTGCGTTTTTAGCAAACTGGTGCGTTTTTAGCAAACTGGTGCGTTTTTAGCAAACTGGTGCGTTTTTAGCAAGCTGGTGCGTTTTTAACAAGCTGGTGCGTTTTCAGCAAACTGGTGCGTTTTCTTAACAAATATAATATGAAATAATATCCAAGTCTTGGCGAGTAGAATTACTCGCCTAAGGTGCGTCCGACGCAGAGAAACTCAGTCCCAATCCAAAGGAGGGTACTGGTCCTCACAAGTTGATGGAGAGGGTTGTGGTTGTTTGGAGAAGATGGAGGTGCAAGTCTAGTTCACCATGCAAAAACGGGATCTTGCAAACGTTGTTGCGGGGGACGAAACTATAGTCCGTTAGAAAGAGGTTGTCGAGGAGGTGAAGGTGGTACGCTTGGTGGAGGCTAAGGTGGTGCAGGTGGTGGTGGAAATGGTGGTGAAGCTTTTTGGTGAAAGTGGGTTCTTTGAGGTTCTCTTGGTGAAAGAGGTTGAAGAAGATGGTGTTTGTTGGTGAAAATAGAGGAGGAGATGGAGGAGAATGAAGTAGAGGGATTTGTGGTGGAGGAAATGGCTTTGGTGGGTGGTGGTGATGGCCGGCCAAGGAGCTTGGGGGGTTTGTTGGCTATTGGAGCTTGCTAGAACAAGAAGAAGAAGGAAATGAAGGAGAGAGATGAAAGAAGTTATATATATATAGAAGGGGAAAATAATATAATAATAAGCCATCATCACTTTCCCTCCAATGAGTGCTGCGTTCACAATGACCCAAGGCTGCGTTTAGGCAAATATAGAGCCAAACGCGGGAGTTCAATGTTGCGTTCAGAAGAAAACGCAAAGGGCTGCGTTTCAGAGAAAAGGACAAGGGCATGGTTGATTGGACTTGAGTTGTATTGGCCCATACGCATTTAATGCAGTAAGGAGAGGATCACCACATTTAATGATGGGTCCAGTTGGCAAAACTCGCGTTTGAGGAAGGAGAGAGAAAATGGAAAAAAAAGAGAGAAGTGAAATAGTAAAATGATTTCCGGTATCTAGGAAAATACCGAGAACTCTGGAAAGGTCCAAAAATTGAAGTGTCTCGGAAAGCTTCCCAAAATTCACAAAAATCATAAATATTATAAAACGATTTATGGTGAAATCGGTTTTCAGAAACTCTACTTCATTTTCAAAATAAAAATCCTGGAATCCACTATGAACGGTGTCTACACCGGGTAAGCTGGATTTTTTGATAAATTCTGAAAAATCCCAGAAAATACCTGAAGGAAGAATATGTAATTTTAAGAAAGAATATGAAAGCGGAATCCAGAAATTTGATTCCAATTGTAAATTAAAATTCCTGGAATCAACCAGTGATACTGGTCGACACCGGTTTTGAAGATCTACAATTTAATTCCGAAAAATTCCAGAAAATCATGAAAAATCTAGAATATTAAAAAATAATATTTGAAACTAAAATTAGTCAAATCTGAAAACCAAACAGATCAAATCATGCAGTACAGCTATATGAGTAAGTATTTAAATAGCAGAAAATAAAATAAAATAATAAAAATAAAATACACCAAAAATCAGGATACGTAACTGTGCACGTATACTGAGGATGGGGTGTTACAATATATATATATATATATATATATATATATTCTTTTTATTTACTTTATGGCATTTTAGGCCTTTGTTTCCATCTCAAAAATGTGTAAGTGTGAAGTGCATACTATCTAAGGCAAAAAATTCAAGATAAAATTTTCTCTCCAATTTATCTTACTTATCCCATAATTTTAAACAAGATCCATTATTTCGACTGGGTTTAAGATGCCATAATTTAAGGCTTTCTTAATTTCTAAAATCATCTTAATTTTCTTTAAAATAGACCAAAACTTTGTCTCTTATTTTAAAAAGTTTTAAAGAAAGAGAAAAAATCCTATACAAAAGGGAAGATTTCTAGAAGTATCCTAAAAGAAGTGTAAAAGAAAGAAAATCTAAAAAACTCTATGTTAGTAAACCCTCTCCTACACTTATCTCATGCATTGTCCTTAATGCATCGTGATGTATGTATGCATGAAACAAATAGAGAGAGCGAAGGAAAAATCACCTCAAGGTGGTGGTTCCGGTGGTGGTCTGGTTGGTCTATAAAATGCGACTCAATTCAATTTGCGTGGAGTCCGGAGGAACCCACCAGAGACTTCTAAAATACAACCCACTAGAATAATGTATATATTTATGATTTTTATTAAGTATTTAACCCTATCTAATTTTTAAAATTTTAAAATAATTTCAGAGTCAAATTTATCAAGACCCTTGTCCCAGAATGGAATGATTGATTTGGACACAGGAAGTATAGGAACTAATATCGACTCAGGAAAAAGACTTAAGTCAAGTAAAGGTTCAGGAGTCGAGATTGGTTCAGGAAGTGGGTCCAAATCAAGAAGTTGAAACTCAAGTCCATATTCATTTCCCCATGATGAAATGTGACTCTCTAAGATTGGTGATTCAAGCTAAAGAATGAAAGGTATGGGAATCAAAACTGACTCTAAAATATTGCTCAAATTGGGTAATAAAATAGAAGTCAAAATTGATTTAGAAATTTGAACTGGATC
The DNA here is from genome assembly GCA_038442645.1 of Agave tequilana. NCBI lineage: Eukaryota > Viridiplantae > Streptophyta > Magnoliopsida > Asparagales > Asparagaceae > Agave > Agave tequilana. Next base: position 86,619 of record JAVJIF010010917.1, on the reverse strand, counting down.
AAAAATTTGAGAATCGAAATTACATTCCTCATTGAGTTTAATTCCATAAAAATGAGAACTTGTCGATTTATCAATGGGACTTTCAAAAGTATGAAATTGGTCAAGTTCAATATGATGATCATAAAAGATTGGTGATTCATTATCACAATGGACTGGCACTGGATCCAATACTGACTCGAGAAAAGGCCTGAATTCAGGTAAAAATACCTCAATCAATATTGAATCAGGAAGTGAAATTGAATTACCAAGTTGAATTTCAGGATCATATTCATGCTCAAGTTTAATTTTAGGAAAAGGATAACTTGCCAAAATATCAATGAGATTTTTAACATTTTGAGTATGGTCAAGTTCAGATGGGTGTGCTGAAATTGAAACTTGGGGTCCAAAATGACAAGAGCTCTGGGTCAGATCAATAGAGTTAGGGATAGTTGAATTGGTCACAGATTGATAAGATAGAGTTTTCTTATCCCTATAAATGCTAACCAATTGACTCAATTGTGTTTCCAACCTATTGATAGACTCGGCAGAAGATTTTTGAAATTATAGTGCGGACTCTTGCAAGACTTCTATACTCTTTTCTAGATGTGATGTATCTTCAAGTGGCTGTTCTAGAAAATAAGTGTAGGAATTTTGGTTTCCAAAACAACAAGAGTCATGGGTCAAATTGATAGAGTTAGAGATATTTGGATTGATCAAAGGTGGAGAAGAGAGTGTTTCTTCATTCTTATGAATGTTGACCAATTTACTTAATTGTGTTTCCAACCTATCAATAGATTGAGAAGAAGATTTTTGAAATTGTAACGCAGACTCCTGCAAGATTTCTATACTCTTTTCTAGACTTGATTTTTCTTCAAGTGGATGGTCTAGAAAGGGAGTATAAGAATCTTGATTTTGAAAAGATAGTGAAGATTGTGAGTCCAACATATTTTGAGATTGAAGCTCAGACTCACTAAAGCATTTCATACTCATTTTCAAGACAGATGATTGGTCATTTTGAATAGGTGAAACTGAGGATGATCATGAAAATATTATGAAATTGGTGAATTGAGCTTCTTTTGTTGGGACTCAAACATGACTTGCATGGCTTCTATATTTTTTCGAACTCATATTTTTCTTCAAAATTGGGAAATGGAGATTGTGGAGATTGTGAAAATTGTGGACAAGGTGGTGAAAAATTTGACTCGGGGGAGGTGAATCCCCATTGACTCTGTGACGAGTTGAAATTATTTTAAAAATTATTGTTAAACGATTGGGGGTATGGGTTGTATTGATTCGAATAAGGCCAATCCAGTGTATTTGATTGGTTCATATTGTAAAAAAATGGGTTGGAATTATCCGAAACAAATGGGGTCGGTGTGAAATATGGATTCATATTAGGATTGAAAGAATTGTTATTGTTGAATTCCATTTCACAAACAATCACAAACAAAAAAGAAAAAGCAAACAATAAACAAAAAGAACAGAAAAATCAAAACCAAGCCTAATCTAGGGTTGACCAAGATCTAGACGACTCCTAAGTGGTCGATTACCCGGGGGAGGTTGTTGCTTGAATCCGACCACAAGCTAATCAGCCAGGTAGGGGCAAAATACGGTGGGAGGTATCCGTGCATAAGCAACGAGCCTTAATTACGCCAAACCACGGTATCTTCGAGGCGTAACTTCTTAATCCCCAACCTTAAACACCGATTTCACAAGAGCAAGATTCAAAATAAGTTCCACCATTGGTCAATCTCTTAATGAGTCTGAGATGTCCCTAGGGGCCAATGTCTATCTATTTTTATTAGGGCTTGGGTTGTATGAGTGAGGAGGTGGTTTTTGGGTTAAGGAAGGGTGTGAAATCCCCACCTTATCTTGTATGGGTTTTGCCCTTAATTTCAATTCGTGCAAGTGTGCAATATAGACAATAAGATAATACAAAGCGAATAAATCACCTACGTGTTTGTCCTATACTATATGTAATGCCACATGTACACCTCAGTCCAAATCACAACAACAGAACAAAATATAGTATATTGAATTGAATTGACACGTGCCTAAATGCAAATGTCTAAACCATTTTAAAAGCGTCCAAATAACATATTTTAGTTCTTTAATTATTACAGTGTGTAGGCAATCAAGACAGGGAAGTAATAGTACAGATCCACTAGTTATTACAATGAACATATCCCAGCACAACAAGATACACAACGATCACAAAATAGCCGCGTTGGCGCAGCAAATGTCGCGTTTGCACGGCTTTACTTTGGAAGCTGGGTTCCTGCTTTCAAGAGCAGGGAGCTACAATGCTATTTGGGGTTCTGTAATATTAAGTTCCTGTAAACTTTGACCTGCATACCAAAACAGAGAAGACAATGTTAATAAAAACGTAAAATCAAAACCATTCCCGTCCCCGGCAACGGCGCCAAAAATTTGATCGAGGCGGAAATAGCACTCTTAAAACGTGTTTTATGAAATCAATGAAATTATGTATGTGCTAATGTTCCCTCGATACTTCTGTTATAACATTGGCTCAACGGGTTGAATCCACAGGGACGTGAGGCGATAGAAGCATTAACAGTTTTTATTCACGTTAGTTGTTAACAAGTCTTCTTTGTTAAAAGAATTAGAAAAAGAAAAGAAAAGAAAAGAAAAGAAAATCAAGCATGTGGTAGGTGGAGAGACGATGAAAAATGATATGAAAACAAAAGAGAAGTGGTTTGGAAATAAAATAAAGATGAAACAAAGGTGAACAAAGAAAGTGGTGAAGACATTGATAAAAAAATGATAAAAGAGTTTGGAAATAATTTTCAAAACAAGATAAAATAGAACTCATAACTACTAACTACTAATTACTCCACTAATCATGCTAACCTCTTACTGATAGTATCCTCACATGGATCCTTGGCCATCACTAGTCTTGGCTTTAAGAGACGATACAGAGCATGGCCTATAAGATTGTTCTTCTATATTCAAACAACACATCCATACCACATAATAAGTTGCAAGCTACTATTAAATCATCAAAACCAGTTAGAGGTGAGCATGAAATAAAGAAGACATTAGTAAGTTAGTGGGTTAGGTGTTTGAAATGTTAGAATGTTAGAATCCATCATCATGAGCCATCAATGGCTCTTGCAAGGCTATTAGATTCATGTGGATTATCAAATAAGTGGTTAGATGGTTAGTGGTTAGTAGTTAAATTTCCATGAGAAGAAGAAATTAGCTAAGCATCATGTAGAAGTTGGAGAAGGTTACATTGGAGAAGAAAGGAGGCACCTTTAGATAGATTGTCACCATATATTACATCAATCCCTCTCTATCTCTCTCTGAATCTCTCAGCCCTACTACAGGACTAACAAGAAAAGAAAATATAAAATTTACAAGAAATGAAGAACACCTACCCTACACTACACTAAAGCTAGAAAATCTAGCCTAAAATCAAGAACTTTTATCGTTTTGGCCAACCCCTGTTCTTTTTATAGGCAAAAGTAGGTTCTAGAAGACGAGACGGGGCCACGCGTCGAAAATCGACGCGTGGCCCCACCAGATTGCTGCGAAAACGCATGCCGCGTTTTCACGGCAAAACTAGGGAGTTAAATCCCTGGTTTTGGTGAGAAACATCTTCGGGCTTCGAGGACCTTCTTGGTATATTCGGTTTCGAGTATATTCGTCGGGATCTTCGTCTGACGTGCGCAAAGGTCTAGGGTCAATGCATCTTCTAGAAGTTCCCTTGCTTGGCCTCCAAGAAATTCAGATTTAATTACCCGAAAATGGGTTTAATTAAGCTCTTATTACTTCTTTGCCCTTAATCTTTTAATTTATCTGCAAGAGAGACCAAAACACAGTTTAGACCTACAATTTATTCATAAATCGGTAGGGAATACGATATAATAATGCATAATTGTAGATTAATCACAAGATTTACCCACTCTCCCCACAATTCTCCACCTCAGTGAAGATCTCTCAAATCTGAGCCAACACGATATAGCACCATGCTGACTCCAATTTGGCTACACCATTGTGGTTGCCTACGTACCCATGTCCAACAGGATCGAGCCACAGTAGTTCATCCAAATAAGCTCCACTGAGCTCACACAACTAGAAGGATATGGAGTAACTCTTTGTAATGTGAAAACTTCACTCCCGGAACAATATTGGTAAGCATATCAGCGGGATTCTCCTTCGTATGAATTTTCTGTAACTCGATATCACCTTCATCAAGAATCTCCTAAACAAAGTGGAACCTGATATCAATGTGCTTCGTCCTTACATGATATACCTATTTCTTTGCCAAATAGATAGTTCTCATGCTATCACAATTGATCTTCAATAGATCATGATCAATTCCCAAGTCGTCAAGCAACCCTTAAAGTCAAATTGCCTCCTTCATTGCCTCTGTCATGCTCATATACTCAGCCTCCGGAATAGACAATGTGATAGCAGATTGTAGAGTGGAGCATCAACTGACCGGTGCTTGCGACAATGTAAATACATATTCCATTGTGGACCGACGTTTATCAAGGTCTTCAGCATAGTCGGAATTAACATATCTGATACACTCCTGCTTACCAGCAACATCCTTTTTGAATTCCAAACCAATGTCTATGGTACCTTTAATGTACCATAGAATCTATTTTACTGCCTCCCAATGACCCCTGCTGAGATTATGCATATATCTGCTCACCATTAAGACAGATCGTGACAAGTCGGGCCTTGTACACACCATTACATATATTAAACTACCAACTATGCTAGCATAGGGCATGTGACTCATGTACTCACGCTCTCCAACAGTAGTAGAAGATATAGTAGCTTTTAACTTGAAATGAGGAGCCAATGATGTACTTACAGATTATGTATCATCGTTGATGTTGAACTTCTGAAGTACCTTCTTCAAATACCCCTTCTGTGTCAAGCTAACCTTACCACCCTTCCAGCCTTGCTCAATCATGCCTAGCACCTTTTTTGCTTCACCTAGATCTTTCATCTCGAATTTAAAAGATAAGTCTTTCTTCAATTTATTAATAGTAGATCTGCTCTTAGAAGCATGAGCATATCATCCACATATAAGAGTAAATAGATGTACTCTCCATTAGATAGTTTTTTTTAATACACACATGGGTCATAATGGTTTCGTGTGTATCTCTTCCTCTTATGAAACTGTCGAAACACTTGTACCACAGCTTTGGTGATTGCTTTAACCATACAATGATTTCTTCAGTTTACATACTGTATTCTCCTTTCCCGCATTTTTGAATCCTGTCGGCTGAGACATGTAGACTCCTCTTTAAGATCACCATGGAGAAAGGCAGTCTTCACATCGAGCTGATCAAGTTCCAACTCGTACTGAGCTACCAGTGGCAACAAAATTCGAATAGATGAGTGTTTTATAAAGGTGAGAATACCTTGTTATAGTCAATGCCTTCTCATTGAGCGTAGCCTTTAGCTATCAATCTGGCTTTGTAGCACACAGTATCTGAAATCACCTAGAGGGGGGTGAATAGGTGATGGCTATATGAAATGTGGCAATAATGCGGAATTAAAAATTCTACTAACAAATTGCTCAAATTAAAAGACTAGCAATAAACACAATAAGTAGTGCAAGAAATAAAGGAGTTGAGTTTAGAGAAAATTCGAGCAAACGCAAACACAAGTATATGTTTTCGAGGTTCGAGCCACGCTCTACGTCCCCGCCTTCACACTTGAAGGATTTCCACTATTGTTGATCCCACCGGATCGCCAATATAAGGACACACTTGTCCTATCACTTGTGATGCCGCAACACCACCCGGAGCACACTAGCTCGCCTTGAGGCCGATGCCTCTACAACTTCACACAAGAAGAAAATGATCACACTTGATCGAAAATCGCTCACTTAGCACAATCCTATAACCAATGTGTAGATGTAGAATTTGGGATTGTGTAGTGCAAATATCTAGAGTGAAGTAGAGGTAAAGGCTTCAAATGGGTGTATGAAAATTTTGGCTTGAAAAATCTTTTCTCAAATGAAGGGCTTGAAAAACTTATAAAAGTCTCTTGTCAAATCTTGTAAAAATTGTTATCCCATCAAGTTGAAATGACCTCCTATATATAGGGGATGAAAAACAGGGCAAAAAGGCTGGAGAGATTCGTTGGGGTGAGATCCCAACAAAATCTGTCAGAAAAATAGAGCTGTTGGAGTCTGTCAGAATTTCTGACAGCTGCCGGTCGACCGGGCCGGTCGACCGCCAACGGTCATATTTCTGACCGTTGGGGAACAACGGTCGACCGCCCCGGTCGACCCGAACAAACAGAGAGCACTGTAAGTGCCCCGGTCGACCCGAGCGGTCGGCCGACGTACACACATGCACAGCGTGCACGTCGGTCGACCGGGATGGTCGACCGGCTCCTGTCAGTTCTGAAAAATCAGAACTGCAGAAACCAGAACTTGGGTCTACAGGTTTTGGTCTAGTGGTTTGGGGTTTTGGACCTTGTAAAAATAGGACTATGACCATATGTCACTACCCTAACATGTTAAAACATTTTGATAAAGTTTCTCTTGATAAAAACTTGTTTTTCTAAAAGTTGGTTTTTCAAAAACTTAAAGTTTCTAAAAACAAATTTCCAAACATGTTACCTATAAAACTAAGTTGGAAATAGAAATTGTTTTTGAAGCCATGAATCAAACTAAAGTGTGTGTGTGAGTGACAATCCCATAACTCTACTTCTAACATCTAGGTTTTGACAAAGCGTCTAAAAGAAAAGTAAAAACATAATTCTTGGACTTTTACATTGTCTTGATCTTGACTTGGTCTTTTCTTTAAAACTTTGTTCCCGAAGCTTCATAATGTGCTTAGCTTGGGAATGCACATCTTTAGCGGCGTCCAACCTTGTGAGTCTTGATAGTGGAGCCGTCAAATCAACTTATTTTTAACCTGAAATACTTTTAAATAAAATTGTTAAATACATAACTAAATATGGTTTGTTATCATCAAAATATCCAACAGGATATAGGGCTAATGGCCTTTGAGCCAACAATCTCCCCCTTTTTGATGATGACAAAACATATATAGTTATCACAAATATTTTGGGTAGAGACTTCAAATGAAGCTCCCCCTCAACACATGCATATACAAAAATATGCTCAAGCATAGACAAATCTCAAAAAAATTGTGGGTGATAATCCACAACACATATATCCATGCTAGATAAAAATACTCATGTCATGCTAGATAAAAATACTCATGTCATAAAATAGAATGAAACACATGTCTACAAAGCATAACCAATATAAACAAGTACATGTCCACACAAACAAAGATGTCCAAACACAATACCAGTACACAACACAAATACATAAGTCAAGTACATAAAATATGAAATATATCTCTCTCAACAAATAACTCTCCCCCTTTTTGACATCATCAAAAGGGGTAGGACACTCAGCACCACCAGCAGCATCATCCTCTGAAGAACTCTCCTCAGTATCGCCTTCCTCAGACGAACTCTCCTCCGCGTCACCCTCTGCCATCGTCTCATCATCATCATCATCAAGACCTGCCTCCTATGGATCGATGCCAGCAACGCCTGGCTGTGGAGGTGGAACAGCAGTAGGGTCTCTGGCAGGAAATGGAGGGCCGGAGGATGGAAGAGGACGAGCAATGGACGTGGGATCTGGACCAAGCATATCGAATTTCGCAAATAGTGTCTCAAACTGCGAGTCCACGAATCTCATGGCGTTCGCAAAGTAAGACATGTCATTGCGAATACCCTGGAAGCGCGAGTCCATCTCCGCACGAAGGGCTGCATCTCGTTGCTCCATATCCGCCCGAAAGGCTGCGTCTCGCTGCTCGATCCAAGTCTGATGCTCCTGGATCTGAGAGCGAATCTCAGAAGACATGAAGGACGTGAACTCAGGAGATAAATATGAACTGGGACCAGAGGAAATCCCTGGGGCCGAAGAAGACCCTGGGGCAGATGAAGATCCTGGTACTGGAACTGGAGGTGGCTGCTCAGGAGGGGCTCGACAAATCTGAGCCTGCATCCTCTTCAAAAGGGTGCAGTCCAAATTCACAGAGGGTTCAGAGGGAGTCTCTGAAGAAAGATCAAATCCTAAATGTTTGAGAAGATAGGTTATGAGCATGCCATAAGGCAAATGCCTACCGTACATGCGGATCTGGTCAGAGGCCATGTGAGAAGCAATGAGATGTGGGAATTGATCTTGATGCCTTTCAGAAGGCAATAGATGATAAGAGGAACAGGACCCCTAGCATTGCTATACTCACCGGATTTAGATAAAATGTTATAGAAAATAAATTTGGCTAGGACTTGGGCGGTGAACGTGAACTTGTTCACTTCCTCATTCCTAACCAAACCGGGATTGTCATTCCCGTGAATCAAGGAGGAAGCGATGAGCGCAGACTCACCGTCCGGATACTCAAAATCTTGAAGATCAAATGTGTAAACATCAGCTCCTCCAGAGGAGAGATGCAGAATATCAGCAAATTGGGATAGGGGAATGTCAATATCCTTCCCAAGAACACGAGATCTCACTCTATTTCCCTCAAAAGCAAAATTGGCATAGAAGTAATGCACTAATGAGGGGTACACAGGTTCCCTAATGGCCATGAATTTTTCCAAAGAATTTCTTTTCAGGATACGGGGGATGTGGAGATGTTCAAAGTCTTTAAGAATCACACATCTCCCTGAAATAACAGCTTTCTTAGAAAGTATGATATATCGGTTTTCAGCTAGCTCATTAACAAAGGGTCTTTTAGGTTTAGGAGTGGATGATGAGGAGGGAACAATACTTTTTCCCTTCTCAGACCTAGATCTCTTTGACATTTTTAGAGAAAAGAGTGATTTTTAGTTGATTTTTAGGGTAGATGGATATGGCTTGATCTAAATAAAAATAAACCTAGAGATCTTTGACAGAGAATTAGATTCTTAAGGCTAGAAAGGAAGATTTAAACAAAAGAAAGATTTTTACCTTAAAATGAGAAACCCTAACCCTAGATCTTGAAATCTCTGAAATTTGTTGGTGAGGAATCCCTGAGACTGAAGATCTAACCCACACGGAGTGATTCCAACGTGGGTTTTGAAGGAATTTGAAAGATTTTGAGTTGGGAGAATTTTTGGAGAAGAGGGGAGAAAGGGGATCGCCGGTTGAGTGTGAGAGAAATGAGAGAGAGAGTGAAATAAATAGCAGATATGGGGCTGAATTCGACGCACGGTCGACCGGGCCGGTCGACCGGAAAAACCCGAGAGCTCTGTAACTCAGAGCGGTCGACCGTACGGGTCGACCGGCAACAGAGAGCAAAAATTTGTTCTCTTTCAGGCAATGGCGGTCGACCGGGTATAGGGCCGGTCGGCCGGCTTTGCCCAAAAAACAGTGAACAGAAAGAGCTCCAAAAAAAAATTAAAAGTAAATATTTAATAAATAAAGTTAATAAATAAAGTAGGATATATGTAACATGCAGGAATACAACAATGTTTTTAAATCTTCATTAGGTTATCACATCAACCAAAAATATTTACACAAAACATTTTATTTAATTTTCATACAAAAACAAAGTTTTAGAGATGTTGAAGCTGAATACCCGGTGAAGGGTTCTGAACTTCATCCTCTTGATTCCTCTTGAATGAGTTGAGGTGCGCAATTGCCATCTCTAACGTATTTGCTTGAATATGAAATTTTTTACAAAATTTTATTTCTAGTTTTGAAAATACAATGTGTATATATAAATAAGCTAGTCTAGGCATGGCATGTAGACATACAATGGACATGGTATAAAAGACAAGATATAAAAACATGGTATATACACAATCATGATAGGGATGTAAGTTTACACTAGCATATATCAATGTATCATAAAAGTAAACTAACAATCCTATACATGTGTATATAAATAACCAAAAAAAAACTTTTAAATGGAGAAGTTACCAAGCATGGGCAATCTCCAAAATAGGTGCCTCCATGATAGTGATGCAAATGCGATGTGTTCTTTGAGCTTAGTTGCATCCACCACCCGGGCACCGTCTTCCCCTAAGTCTTGGAGGAAGAAGATCCACCTGTATTATCTAAATTTTGTGGGTCTTTTGGTACCCATATCTTTTTGGGTCCTTTTGGATTAGTACCGGGACGAACCCAAACATATTTATTGTTCACATTATGTTTAGCAAAACAAATTTTTTCAAATGGCCTTTGAGGCCACAGTGCGTGCATATGTAAATTCTACCACTACCATACATGAATGCATGCTTGTGTGGGTGTGCATGTTTCCGTGCATGTGCATGGTGAATGTGTTTCCCTTGGGTTACTCCCTTGGGAAACCTAGATGCAATTTTATTTAAATCAAAGGCACATTTTTTAAGAGTTGAATCTAAAACATCAACTCGTTTTTGCATATCAACAAAGTCATTTTTATTACAAGAAATAATGGGGGTTTTCCCCTTACAAGCTAACTTATGATTTTCAAAATCAATTTTTATTTTCTTAAAAGCACAAGATAAATCATTTTTCTCCTTTTCAATAATATTAATTTTATCTTTTAAAGATTCATTTTCCCTTTTTAATTTTTTATTATGAGATTGAGAAATCTCATACCTATGTTGAAGTTCTTCAAAAAATTGGGCTAACTCATCCATAGTTAGCTCATCATCATCTATTGAGTTTTCGTTTGTTACCTTTGATGCATCCTCACCATGTGCCATGAAGCACATGTGCGCGGCGTCGTTCTCCTCTTCGGAATCCGACTCCGTGTCGTCCCACGTGGCCACCATGGCTTTCTTCTTCTTGGGCCGTTCTTGGAGGTGGTCGCTTGAAGAGCGGGGCAATCGGCAATAAGGTGTCCGATCTTCTTGCAATGGAAGTAAGGACCGGGTTCTTCTCTTTTCTTTTCATACCTTCCTTGAGGTCTCCCTCTTCGGAAGTTGCTTTGCCTCCCCTTCTTGTAGAACATCTTGCCCACCTTCCGGATGAGCATGGCGAAGTCCTCATCGTAATCCTCCGATGAGTCATCCTCTTCAAGAATGGTTGGAGTGGCTTTGAAGGCGAGCGCTTTCTTCTTGGGCGCCTCCCTCTCTTCTCTAACCTTCATTTCCATCTCATGTGTTTTGAGATTTCCAATGAAGCCGGAGAAGTCCATCTCCTCTCGATCGTTGAGCTCCTTGAGGGTAGTAGCCTTCACTTCCCACGCCTTGGGAAGAGCTCTAATGACCTTCCTTATCTTTTGGTCATTATCGATTGCGTCACTTAGAGAAGATAAAGCATTAGTATCTTGTTGAAACGCGTGAGCATGTCATCAATGCTCTCATTATCAAACATATAAAAGTTCTCATATTGAGAACGCAACAAGTCAATCTTAGATCTTTTGACTTGTGACGTTCCTTCATGAGTCACAATAAGAATGTTCCAAACTTCAAATGCGGATTTGCAATTTATGATGCGTGATAAGTCATCCTCATTTAAGGCTTGGGTCAAGGCATATTGGGCTCTAGCATTAGCTTCATAATCCTTGGAGGTGTCCTCGGACCATGAGCTCTCATCGGTAAGGGGTTCTATAAATTCTTTTGTAATGGACCTAGCAACCCTAACTCCTAGGGACTTAAGGAAGAGGTTCATCTTGACCTTCCATATGGGAAAGTTCAAGCCATCAAACTTTGGTGGGGACTTGATGCTAGAAAGTCAAGTGATGCCATGGATGAATAATATAAAGCACAATATATGAAAAATGCAACTAATATAGCCAAATAACAAGGATCTCCCTAAGGTGGTTAAACCAAATTGTAGGGTTAGGCTCTGATACCAATTGAAATCACCTAGAGGGGGGTGAATAGGTGATGGCTATATGAAATGTGACAATAATGCGGAATTAAAAATTCTACTAACAAATTGCTCAAATTAAAAGACTAGCAATAAACACAATAAGTAGTGCAAGAAATAAAGGAGTTGAGTTTAGAGAAAATTCGAGCAAACGCAAACACAAGTTTATGTTTCTGAGGTTCGAGCCACGCTCTACGTCCCCGCCTTCACACTTGAAGGATTTCCACTATTGTTGATCCCACCGGATCGCCAATACAAGGACACACTTGTCCTATCACTTGTGATGCCGCAACACCACCCGGAGCACACTAGCTCGCCTTGAGGCCGATGCCTCTACAACTTCACACAAGAAGAAAATGATCACACTTGATCGAAAATCGCTCACTTAGCACAATCCTATAACCAATGTGTAGATGTAGAATTTGGGATTGTGTAGTGCAAATATCTAGAGTGAAGTAGAGGTAAAGGCTTCAAATGGGTGTATGGAAATTTTGGCTTGAAAAATCTTTTCTCAAATGAAGGGCTTGAAAAACTTATAAAAGTCTCTTGTCAAATCTTGTAAAAATTGTTATCCCATCAAGTTGAAATGACCTCCTATATATAGGGGATGAAAAACAGGGCAAAAAGGCTGGAGAGATTTGTTGGGGTGAGATCCCAACAAAATCTGTCAGAAAAATAGAGCTGTTGGAGTCTGTCAGAATTTCTGACAGCTGCCGGTCGACCGGCCAGTCGACCGCCAACGGTCATATTTCTGACCGTTGGGGGACAACGGTCGACCGCCCCGGTCGACCCGAACAAACAGAGTGCACTGTAAGTGCCCGGTCGACCCGAGCGGTCGGCCGACGTACACACATGCACAGCGTACACGTCGGTCGACCGGGACGGTCGACCGGCTCCTGTCAGTTCTGAAAAATCAGAACTCCAGAAACCAGAACTTGGGTCTACAGGTTTTGGTCTAGTGGTTTGGGGTTTTGGACCTTGTAAAAATAGGAGTATGACCATATGTCACTACCCTAACATGTTAAAACATTTTGATAAAGTTTCTCTTAATAAAAACTTGTTTTTTCTAAAAGTTGGTTTTTCAAAAACTTAAAGTTTCTAAAAACAAATTTCCAAACATGTTACCTATAAAACTAAGTTGGAAATAGAAATTGTTTTTGAAGCCATGAATCAAACTAAAGTGTGTGTGTGAGTGACAATCCCATAACTCTACTTCTAACATCTAGGTTTTGACGAAGCGTCTAAAAGAAAAGTAAAAACACAATTCTTGGACTTTTACATTGTCTTGATCTTGACTTGGTCTTTTCTTTAAAACTTTGTTCCCGAAGCTTCCTAATGTGCTTAGCTTGGGAATGCACATCTTTAGCGGCGTCCAAACTTATGAGTCTTGATAGTGGAGCCGTCAAATCAACTTGTCTTTAACCTGAAATACTTTTAAATAAAATTGTTAAATACATAACTAAATATGGTTTGTTATCATCAAGATATCCAACAGGATATAGGGCTAATGGCCTTTGGGCCAACAGTATCACCATCTGATGATCCCTGTTTCTTTGCAAATACCCACTTACAACCGATCGGTTTCTTTCCTTGGGAAACTCTTACAGCTCTCAAGTGTCGTTCTTGTGTAGAGACAGCTCTCAAGTGTCGTTCTTTTATAGAGAACTTATCTCTCCATCATGACATCTTTCCACATCTTGGGCTCCGAACTAATTTCAGCTTCTCTATAAGTAGATGAGATTATCTCCTCAACGACTGGGAGAGAATAGGCCACGATCACTTAGTGGTGAGCCAACTGAGCTTATATGGATTTCTTCTGGTATTTTCAACTGCAATGAATTCTTATACAATACTCATAGCCTGTCCTTGATCCTCATCATTATCAGCATCCTAATCGGCTACCTGATCATGTCCCTGTGTCACTGAGGGTATGACCTCAAATAATACTGATCTTCTTAGAGACGATAAAGTCGCATCACTCTCTGATTGAGGTTTTACCTGCACAAAAATACAGAGTTTCAGAACTTAAGATTAAAGAGTGCAAGTTACTCAATTCTACCACAATAGCAAGTGACTATTCGGGTCGTGATCCACAAGGAGGGACTAGAGATGGAAGCTTTTTAATAAGTTCTCTTTTAGGTTACAAAGAATGGTTAAAGATTTTCTTTTAGTTCTTAAAAAGAAAAGGAAAATAAATTACAGTTAAGTTAGAAAGAAAGTGGTAGATTTAGAAGGTGGAGAAAAACAGAAAATAGACATATTCAAAGAAAGCGAAATGAGTGATGAAAAAGTTGGGTGTTGTTGGTGTTGGTGATCTAAACTAAAGAAATAAAAGAAAAGAAAGAAACTAAAAGTTACTTACACCTTTTGTGCTCATATACCTTGGATTCGTTGCTACGACTTACCTTGTCTTTGAAGGCGATCAAGCATGGCGTATAGGATCTTCCCCATCCCGATCTACACTAAGAATAAAAGGGCAAGCTATACTAGCAAGAGAATAGTTGTTCATTACCATAGGCCATCAAGGGCACTTGCAAATGGTGAAGTAGTCTCGAGGCTAACAGATTCACTTGAATTGTAACACATTAGAGGTGAGTAAACGAAAACAAGAGTAAAGAAGAAAAAGTAACTTTGATTCAATTCAAATAACAATAGAAGAAGAGATCACTTACACAGTGTCACCTATAGTATAAGCTTGCTCTCATTCCTCCATTGAAACTCTAATCTCCTCTGAATTACATAAATAAAAACTAAAAATTACATAAAAAGAAAAACAAAAATCTATACTAAAAAGAATGAAAAAGTGGACTAAATTCTATCTCTGCATGGTCGTCCCTTCTTGCCTTTGAGATTGCAAGTATTTATAGGAGAAATGTAGAGGATAGAGGAGTATAAAGATAAGGGAAGCTGGCTATTTTTGAATTTGAATTCTCCCATTATCTCCAAACTTGATTTGATGTGGATATTCAGTTCTAATCTGTAACTTATTGGCGTATTGATTGCTAAATATAACATATCAAATGACAGAATTCGAAATAATGATCAACTTAAGAGTTGTAGCCCTTTAAATCAGCTTTTTGGATCATCTTGAATCATCAGATTTGAATTCTTATAGCGAAAGGTATGATTCAAATACCAAAATGTATCCAGCCAGAATCTAAGTCAGAATTGTTTCATCTCATCCGTTGATCTTCTCTTTATCCATTTATCCCTTTAAATTTGGACTCTGTATTTGACGTTATTCTCGGTTGATCTTTATCTTTAACCACTTGATTCACTAAAAACTGAAATTAACCAACTAGATTTGGGATCATCCTCCTCTAACGAAATAGATCTAGTTAAATCTGAATTTAACTGATATTTATTTGATTTTATCCTCTTTCTCCTCATGATTATCTCCTGCAAAATAGACATTTAAGACAAGAAATTTAACAGATTTATTACATGATAAATGTGGAATGTAATAAAGAATAATGCAACAAATGTGTGCAATCACACCCCCACACCTATCTTTTGCTCGTCCTCGAGCAAAACATTAAAACTAAACCAAAGATTATTAGACCAATTTCGCAGGTCACGCGATTACATTGAGCTTGTGCAACAAGCCGTTAAACCTCTAGGTTACCCCTAGAAGACGAGTTTTGTCTTGTGAGGGTTTTCAGTGGATTACACCCACAAAATCCGTAAAGAAAGAGAAAAATGTTAGTATTTTAAAAACACATTTTGAAAGAAAAATATTTGAAATATTATTGTAAGTTTTACGTAATCTATAAGTTATTAGAAAACCGAATTTTTCATTCCTAAACTTAGTTTCTATTCAAAAATTTGTTATCAATCAAAGTAAGGAGTCAAATTGTACTTCTCATCTTGTCTATTACTTTATCCTATGTCATATGCACCTTGTGATTGTTCGAGGCGGAACTAGCACTCAAAAATGTGTATTATGTAAAACCGATGTAAAAGCTTGAATGTGCTAATGTACCCTTGATACTTCCGTTATAGTATTGGCTCAATGGGTCGTATCCACATGGAAGGGAGGCGATAGAAGCATTGACAGTTTCTATTCACGTTTTATGTTAACAGTTCTTCTTTGTTGAAAGAATGAAAAAGAAAGTGAAAAGAAAAGAAAAGAAAAATAAGCATGTGGTAGGTGAGGAGAAGGCGATGAAAACGTCGATGTAAAAACCAAATAGAAGAGTGGTTTGGAAAACAAAATAGAAAAGAAGATGAAACAAAGATGAACTAAGTAGGCGGTGAAAACAATGATGAAAATGATAGAAAGAATTTTGAAAAATAATTTCTAAAACAAGATAAAAGAAAACTCATGGCTACTAACTACTAAATGCTCCACTAACCATGCTAACCTCTTTATGATAGTTGCCTCACATTTTGATCCTCGGCCATCATTAATCCTTGGCTTCAAGAGACGATACAAAGCATGGCACATAGATGGTTCATCACATTCAAACATGCATTAAGATCAAGCTAATACAAGCATCAACTCATTAGACTACTAAAAGAAAGCATGAAATAAAGAGAGTTAGCTTGGTTAGCAAGTTAGCAAGTTAGATGTTAGAACCCATCATCATTGGCCATCAATTGCTCTTGCAAGAACAAGGCCTTAATAGAGGCTACCCGATTCATGTGGATTATCAAGTAAGTGGTTAGATGGTTAGTGGTTAGTAGTTAGATTGCCATGAGAATAAAAGTTAGCAAGAAATCATGTAGAAGATGAAGGAGATTACAATAGAAGAGAAAGGAGGCACCTTTACATAGACTGTCACTATCTATTACATCAATCCCTCTCTATCTCTCTCTCTATGAATCACTCAGCCCTACTACAATGATCTAAAAAAAAGGAAAATACAAGAGAAAATGAAGAGCACCTACCTACACTACCCCTAAAATATGCACCTACTTCTAAAAACGAAGACTGCCTGCGCTCTGGGCCTATGCAGGTCTATTTATAGGCGAAAGATGCTTCCAGAAGACGAGACGGAGCCACGCGTCGAAAATCGACGCGTGGCTCCACTAACAAGCCGCGGATCCGCGGCAAAACTAGGGAGAGAACTCCCTGGTTTTGGTCTGGAGCTCCGTCGGGCTTTGAGACGCTTCCTGGTATATTCCGTTTCTGGTAAATTCGTCCGCAAATTTGTCTGATATGCGCAAGAGGCTAGGTTCATTGTATCTTCTAGAGAATCCTTTGCTTGGCCTCCAAGTAATGCGGGATTAATTACCATAAATTGGGATTAATTAGGCTCTTATTACTCCTTTGCCCTTGAACTCTTGCTTTACCTGCAATAAAGACCAAAACACGGTTTAGACCGACAATTTATTCATAAATCGGTGGGAAATGCGATATAATAATGCATAATCGTAGACTAATCACACACCCACACTTTTCTTTTGCTCGTCCCAAGCAAAACAAGAAAAGAAAACTATACTACAAATGTTATTACACCACTTTCGCAGGTGACGCGGTTGCACTGAGCGTGTGCAACAAGCCTTTAAACCTCTAGGTTACCCTAGAGGAGGAGTGTTGTCTCCTGAGGGTTTTCAGCGGATTGCACCCACAAAATCCATAAAGAAAGAAGACAAATGTTAGTATTTTGAAAACATATTTTGAAAGAGAGACATGTTTTTGAACTATTTTTTTGCAAAAATATAAGTGATCTAAGGTCATAAGTCCGCCAAAAATCATTCTTTCTTAAACTTAGTCTCTATGCAAGATCTTGTTTTCAATTAAGGTAAGCATTCAAATTAGATTGAATATTTTATCTCTCATAAAAACCTAGATAATATGCACATTGTGATAGTGAAGTTTTCTGGGATTTCAACTCTAACCATCTAGCCATTTATATATATATATATATATATATATATATATATATATATATATATATATATATATATTCTTTCTTTTTTCTTTTTTCTTCCATTAGTTTTTCTTAGGCTTTCTAGTTCACCCATGTAATGAGCCTATAACCGATGACTCCCACACCAGACGGTTTTAGGGCACCAGATGAGAAAACATCTCTCGGGTTTAAGGACTCAAATAAATAAGGCCACAAACTAAGGGAGATTATTTGATTCTTTTGACCACCGTTAGGCGTGAATAATCATGCTTCTTGAGGCATAATTATCCAGCTTAATAAGTGATGTTTTATTCACACACACACACACACACACACACACACACATATATATATATATATATATATATATTTCTTTTTATTTGCTTTACAGCATTTTAGGTCTTTTTTTCCATCCAAAAATTGTGTAAGTGTGAAATGCATACTATCTAAGGCAAAATATTCAAGATAAAATTATCTCCCCAATCTTTTATACTTAACCTATAATTTTAAACAAGATCCATTATTTCGACTAGGTTTAAGATGTCATAATTAGGGCTTTCTTAATTTCTAAGATCATCTTAATTTTCTTAAAAATAGATCAAAACTTTGTCTCTTATTTCAAAAAGTTTTTAAAGAAAGAGAAATTCCTATACAAAAGGGAAGATTTTTAAAAGTAACCTAAAAGAAGTGTAAAAGAAAGAAAATCTAAAAACTCTAAGTTAGTAAACCCTCCCCCACACTTATCTCATGCATTGACCTCAATGCATCGTGATGTATGTATGCATGAAACAAATAGAGAGGGAAGGAAAAATCACCTCAAGGTGGTGGTTCCGGTGGCGGTCTGATTGGTCCACGAAATGCGACCCAATCATTCTTGCGTGGAGTCCGGAGGAACCCACCAGAGACCTCAAGAATATAACCCACTAGAATGATGTATATATGTATAATTTTTATTAAAAATTTTACCCCATCTAATTTTCAAATTTTCAAAATAATTTCGGAGTGAAATTTATCAACACCCTTGTCCCAGAATGGAATGATTGATTTGGACTCAGGAAATATAAGAACTAATATCGACTCAGAAAAATGACTCAAGTCAAGTAAAGGTTCGGGAGTCGATATAGGTTCAGGAAGTGGGTCCAAATCAAGAAGTTGAAACTCAAGTCCACAATTTCCCCATGATGGAATGTGACTTTCTAAGATTGGTGATTCAAGTTCAGAAATGGCAGGTATGGAAATCAAAATTGACTCTAAAATGTTACTCAAATTGGGTAATATAACAGGAGTCAATAATGATTCAGGAATTTGAACTGGATCACAAATTTGAGGGTCAAAGTCACATTCCTCATTGAGTTCAATTTCACAAAAATGAGAACTTACCAATTTATCAATGAGACTTTCAAAAGTATGAAATTGATGAAGTTCAATATGATCATCATAAGAGATTGGTGATTCAATTTCACAATGAATTGGTACAGGATTCAATACTGACTCGGAAAAAGGACTGAATTCAGGTGAAGATACCGGAGTCATAATTGAATCAGGAAGTAGAATTGAATCACTAATTTGAGGTTCATGATCATATTCATGCTCAAGTTCAATTTCAGGAAATGGATAACTTGCCAAAATGTCAATGGGATCTTTAACATTTAAAGTTTGGACAAGTTCAGATGGGTGTGCTGAAATTGAATCATGATTTCCAAAATGACAAGAGTCTTGGGTCAGATCAATAGAGTTTGGCATAGCTGAATTGGTCAAAGGTTGATAAGATAGAGTTTCCTCATTCCTATAAATGTTAACCAATTGACTCAATTGTGCTTCCACCCTATTGACAGACTCAGCAGATGATTTTTGGAATTGTAATATAGACTCCTACAAGATATCTATACTCTTATCTTGATATGATGTATCTCCAAGTGGTTGCTCTAGAATGGGATTATAAGAATCTTGGTTTTGGAAATTTTGTGAAGAATGTGAGTCAAAAATGTGTTGAGATTGAAGCTTGGACTCACACAAGAATTCTTTACTCGTTTTCAGGGTAGATGGTTGTTTATTATGAGGAGGTGGAATTGAGTAAGACTCTTGAATATGTTTTAAAGAGGCCAATGTTTTCTGAAGTTGTTGCTCGGCCTCTTGTAAATTGGCTTCTACTCTCTTTTCGAACTCAGATTTTTCTTCAATTGGTGGTTCAGAAAAAGGAGTATAGGAAGCGAAATCAGGGAATGAACATTGTGTAAATTGTGGACAAGGTGGATATTGTGGACAAGGAGGTTGATAATTAAACTCGGGGGAAGTGAATCCCCATTGACTCTGTGACGAGTTGAAATTATTTTGGAAATTATAATCATAAGAATGTGGGTATGGGTTGTATTGATTCGGATAAGGCCAACTCGGTGTATTTGGTTGATGCATATTGTAAAACGCCGCGTTGGAATTATCCGAATCAAATGGGATTGGTGTGAAATATGGATTCATATTCAGATTGAAAGAATTGTTATTATTGAATGCCATTTCACAAACAATCACAAACAAAAAGGAAAAATCAAACAACAAACAAAAAGAAAAGAAAAATCAAAACCAAGCCAATAAGAGGATTGACCTAGACCTAGATGTCCCTAGGGGCCAACGTCTATTCAAATTTTATTAGGGCTTGGGTTGTGTGAGTGGGGAGATGATTTTTAGGCTAAGGAAGGGTAAGTAAATCCCCACCTTATCTTGTTTGGAGTTTGCCCTTAAGTTCAATTCGTGCAAGTGTACAATATAGACAAGAATATAACACAAAGCGATAAATCACCCACGTGTTTGTCCTATGCTATATGCAATGTCATATTTACATCTCCATCCAAATCACAACAACAGATCAAAAATTCAGTATTTTGGAATTGAATTGACACGTGCCTAAATGCAAATGTCTAAACCGTTTTAAACGCGTCCAAATGCCGTATTTTAGTTTTTTACTTTATTATGGTGTGTAGGCAATCAAAGCAGAAAAAATATCAGCACAAATATACTAGCTATTACAATCAACACATCCCAGCACAACAAGATTTACAATCATCACAAAATGGCCACGTTTTCGCGGCAAATGTCGCGTTTGCGCGGCAGTTCTTCAAAATCTGGGGCCCTGCTTTCAAGAGCAGGGAGATGCAAAGCTAGTTTATATACTGCAATATTAAGCACCTGTAAAGCTTGTCCTGCACACCAAAACAGAGAAGACAATGTTAATAAAAACGTGAAAACGAAACCATTCCCTTCCCCGGCAACGGCGCCAAAATTTTGTTCGAGGCGGAACTAGCACTCAAAAATGTGTATCATGTAAAACCGATGGAAAAGCTCGAATGTGCTAATGTACCCTCGATACTTCCGTTATAGCATTGGCTCAACGGGTCGTATCCACAGGGAAGGGAGGCGATAGAAGCATTGACAGTTTCTATTCACGTTTTATGTTAACAATTCTTCTTTGTTGAAAGAATGAAAAAGAAAGTGAAAAGAAAAGAAAATGAAAACAAGCATGTGGTAGGTGAGGAGAAGGCGATGAAAACGTCGATGTAAAAACTAAATAGAAGAGTGGTTTGGAAAACAAATAGAAAAGGAGATGAAACAAAGATGAACTAAGTAGGCGGTGAAAACAATGATGAAAATGATAGAAAGAATTTTGAAAAACAATTTCTAAAACAAGATAAAAGAAAACTCATGGCTACTAACTACTAAATGCTCCACTAACCATGCTAACCTCTTTATGATAGTTGCCTCACATTTTGATCCTCGGCCATCATTAATCCTTGGCTTCAAGAGACGATACAAAGCATGGCACATAGATGGTTCATCACATTCAAACATGCATTAAGATCAAGCTAATACAAGCATCAACTCATTAGACTACTACAAGAAAGCATGAAATAAAAGAGAGTTAGCTTGGTTAGCAAGTTAGATGTTAGAACCCATCATCATTGGCCATCAATGGCTCTTGCAAGAACAAGGCCTTAATAGAGGTTACCCGATTCATGTGGATTATCAAGTAAGTGGTTAGATGGTTAGTGGTTAGTAGTTAGATTGCCATGAGAATAAAAGTTAGCAAGAAATCATGTAGAAGATGAAGGAGATTACAATGGAAGAGAAAGGAGGCACCTTTACATAGACTGTCACTATCTATTACATCAATCCCTCTCTATCTCTCTCTATGAATCACTCAGCTCTACTACAATGATCTAAAAAAAAGGAAAATACAAGAGAAAATGAAGAGCACCTACCTACACTACTCCTAAAATCTGCACCTACTCCTAAAAACGAAGACTGCTTGCGCTCTGGGCCTATGCAGGTCTATTTATAGGCGAAAGATGCTTCTAGAAGACGAGTCGGGGCCACGTGTCGAAAATCGACGCGTGGCTCCACTAACAAGCCGCGGATCCGCGGCAAAACCAGGGAGAGAACTCCCTGGTTTTGGTCTGGGGCTCCGTCGGTATATTCCGTTTCTGGTAAATTCGTCCGCAAATTTGTCTGATATGCGCAAGAGGCTAGGTTCATTGTATCTTCTAGAGAATCCTTTGCTTGGCCTCCAAGTAATGCGGGATTAATTACCATGAATTGGGATTAATTAGGCTCTTATTACTCCTTTGCCCTTGAACTCTTTCTTTACCTGCAATAAAGACCAAAACACTGTTTAGACCGACAATTTATTCATAAATCGGTGGGAAATGCGATATAATAATGCATAATCGTAGACTAATCACACCCCCACACTTATCTTTTGCTCGTCCCGAGCAAAACAAGAAAGAAAACTGTACTACAAATGTTATTACACCACTTTCGCAGGTGATGCGATTGCACTGAGCGTGTGCAACAAGCCGTTAAACCTCTAGGTTACCCTAGAGGAGGAGTGTTGTCTCCTGAGGGTTTTAAGTGGATTGCACCCACAAAATCCATAAAGAAAGAAGACAAATGTTAGTATTTTGAAAACACATTTTTGAAAGAGAGACATGTTTTCGAACTATTTTTTTGCAAAAATATAAGTGATCTAAGGTCATAAGTTCACCAAAAATCATTCTTTCTTAAAATTAGTCTCTATGCAAGATCTTGTCTTCAATTAAGGTAAGCATTCAAAATAGGATTGAATATTTTATCTCTCATAAAAACCTAGATAATATGCACATTGTGATAGTGAAGTTTTCTGGGATTTCAACTCTAACCATCTAGCCATTTATATATATATATATATATATATATATATATATATATATATATATATATATAATATATATATATATATATATATATATATATATTCTTTCTTTTTTCTTTTTTCTTCCCTTAGTTTTTTTAGGCTTTCTAGTTCACCCATGTAATGAGCCTATAACCGATGACTCCCAGACCAGACGGTTTTAAGGCTCCAGATGAGAAAACATCTCTCGGGTTTAAGGACTCAAGTAAACAAGGCCACAAAACTAAGGGAGATTATTTGATTCTTTTGATCACCGTTAGGCGTGAATAATCATGCTTCTTGAGGCATAATTATCCAGCTTAATAAGTGATGTTTTATTCACACACACACACACACACACATATATATATTTCTTTTTATTTGCTTTATGGTATTTTAGGTCTTTGTTTCCATCCCAAAAATTATGTAAGTGTGAAATGCATACTATCTAAGGCAAAATATTCAAGATAAAATTATCTCCCCAATCTTTTATACTTAACCAATAATTTTAAACAAGATCCATTATTTCGACTAGGTTTAAGATGTCATAATTAAGGCTTTCTTAATTTCTAAGATCATCTTAATTTTCTTAAAAATAGATCAAAACTTTGTCTCTTATTTCAAAAAGTTTTTAAAGAAAGAGAAAATTCCTATACAAAAGGGAAGATTTCTAAAAGTAACCTAAAAGAAGTGTAAAAGAAAGAAAATCTAAAAACTCTAAGTTAGTAAACCCTCCCCACACTTATCTCATGCATTGTCCTCAATGCATCGTGATGTATGTATGCATGAAACAAATAGAGAGGGAAGGAAAAATTACCTCAAGGTGGTGGTTCCAGTGACGGTCTGATTGGTCCACAAAATGCGACCCAATCATTCTTGCGTGGAGTCCGGAGGAACCCACCAGAGACCTCAAGAATACAACCCACTAGAATGATGTATATATGTATAATTTTTATTAAAAAATTTACCCCATCTAATTTCCAAATTTCAAAATAATTTCGGAGTGAAATTTATCAACACCCTTGTCCCGGAATGGAATGATTGATTTGGACTCAGAAATATAGGAACTAATATCGACTCAGAAAAATGACTCAAGTCAAGTAAAGGTTCGGGAGTCGATATAGGTTCAGGAAGTGGGTCCAAATCAAGAAGTTGAACTTCAAGTCCACAATTTCCTCATGATGGATTGTGACTTTCTAAGATTGGTGATTCAAGTTCAGAAATGGCAGGTATGGGAATCAAAATTGACTCTAAAATGTTACTCAAATTGGGTAATATAATAGGAGTCAATAATGATTCAGGAATTTGAACTGGATCACAAATTTGAGGGTCAAAGTCACATTCCTCATTGAGTTCAATTCCACAAAAATGAGAACTTGCCAATTTATCAATGAGACTTTCAAAAGTATGAAATTTGTGAAGTTCAATATGATCATCATAAGAGATTGGTGATTCAATTTCACAATGGATTGGTACAGGATTCAATACTGACTCGGGAAAAGGACTGAATTCAGGTGAAGATACCGGAGTCATAATTGAATCAGGAAGTAGAACTGAATCACTAATTTGAGGTTCATGATCATATTCATGCTCAGGTTCAATTTCAGGAAATGGATAACTTGCCAAAATGTCAATGGGATCTTTAACATTTAAAGTTTGGACAAGTTCAGATGGGTGTGCTGAAATTGAATTATGATTTCCAAAATGACAAGAGTCTTGGGTCAGATCAATAGAGTTTGGCATAGCTGAATTGGTTAAAGGTTGATAAGATAGAGTATCCTCATTCCTATAAATGTTAACCAATTGACTCAATTGTGCTTCCACCCTTTTCACAGACTCAGTAGATGATTTTTGGAATTGTAATATAGACTCCTACAAGATATCTATACTCTTATCTTGATATGATGTATCTCCAAGTGGTTGCTCTAGAATGGGAGTATAAGAATCTTGGTTTTGGAAATTTTGTGAAGAATGTGAGTCAAAAATGTGTTGAGATTGAAGCTTGGACTCACACAAAAATTCTTTACTCGTTTTCAGGGCAGATGGTTGTTTATTATGAGGAGGTGGAATTGAGTAAGACTCTTGAATATGTTTTAGAGAGGCCAATGTTTTCTGAAGTTGTTGCTCGGCCTCTTGTAAATTGGCTTCTACTCTCTTTTCGAACTCAGATTTTTCTTCAATTGGTGGTTCAGAAAAAGGAGTATAGGAAGCGAAATCGGGGAATGAACATTGTGTAAATTATGGACAAGGTGGATATTGTGGACAAGGAGGTTGATAATTAAACTCGGGGGAAGTGAATCCCCATTGACTCTGTGACGAGTTGAAATTATTTTGGAAATTATAATCATAAGAATGTGGGTATGGGTTGTATTGATTCGGATAAGGCCAACCCGGTGTATTTGGTTCAATATGATGATCATCAAAGATGGGCGATTCAATTCATTATGAATTGGCACAGGATCCAATGTTGACTCAGGAAAAAGATTGAAATCAGGTAAAGACACCGGAGTTATAATTGAATCAGGAAGAAAATTTGAATCACTAAGTTGAGGTTCACGATCATATTCATTCTCAAGTTCAATTTCAGGAAAGGGATAACTTACCAAACTGTCAATGTCACTTTCAAAATTTGGAGTTTGGGCAAGTTCAAATGACTGTGCTGAAATGGGACTTTGGTTTTCAAAACAAGATGACTCTTCGACTCTAATAGAATGGTTAGCGACATCAGAACTGGCCAAACGGTGAGAACGTAGAGTTTGGACCATCATATCTATGTCATGATTACGAGCGTTTTAAGCCGGAGTCATGGCTTCAAGTATCTTTTCATAGTTGATTGGTTCATCATTTTGTTGCGATTGATCTTGAAAAGATGAAGTGTTGTTTTGGAATTGGTGGTGAAATTGTGAATCCATCAGATTTTGTGATTGTTGTTTGGACTCACGCATACTCATTTCCAAAATTGATGGTTTTCTATTTTAGAGTAGTGGAACTGAGTATGAATCTTGAAAATATTGTGGACAAGGTGGATAAGGAGGACAAGTTGGTTGAAAATTGGACTCGAGGGAGGTGATCCCCATTGACTCTGTGAAGAGTTAAAATTATTCTAAAAATTATGGTTATAATATTAGGGGCATAGGTTATATTAATTCGGATAAGACCAATCCAGCACACTATATTGGTTAAAGTTATGATATGCCGGGTTGGTAATATCCGAAAAAGAGGTTGGTGTGTAATATGGATTACCATTAAAATTGAAAAAATTATTGTTATAAGTCATATCACATAATAAAACCAAACAAAGAAAAACAAACATATAAAAAAAAATTCTAAACTAAGTTAGGGTAGACTTTTGACCTAGACGACTCCTAACTGATTAGATTGTCCACAGGAGGTATAATGCAGACTTTGATCACAAGCTAATCAGCCACGTTAGGGCAAGATTGGTGGAAGGTATCCGCGCAAAAGTGACGGGCCTAATTAAGCCAAACCACCAGCCTTCGGGGTTTCGCCCCTCAATCCCTTTCCTTAGACACTGATTTGGCAGGAGTCAAATTCTAACACCTTCCCCCTTAGGATAATCTCCTAATTGAGTCCGAGTTGTTCCTAGGGCCAACGTCTACTTAGTTTTAGTTAGGCTTGGGTTAGTGAGTGAGGAGATTGTTTGTGGGCTAAGGGAGGTTAATGACTTTCCCATCTTATCTTATTTATAGGATAAGCCCTTTAGATTGATTGTGCAAAGTATGCAGGATAAAGAAAAGTAACATTCAACAAGCAAATAATCACTCAAGAATGTTTCCTAAACTATATACCATGCAAACGTACCTTTTGCTCCAGCACTCTTCAACAGTAATGTAAAATGTAAACGAATTAGACACTTACCTAAATGCAAAGTCTAAACCGTTTTTAGCATTTAACAAACATCATTTTACTGTTGAGGTTAGAAAGGAAGTACAGTGAGACAAATAAGGAAATTAATAGCTACAGATATTAAACTTTGTAATTCAGCTAACCTGCAGAAAATACAGGTTAGTAGTTCACTCAGATTGCCATAGGAATGTAGCAAATTTGAGGGCTTCTTGGCTCTGCTTTCTTGAGCAGAGTCCAAGGCCACTTATATGTCCACTGTAGCAAAAGTTCCTTGTTGTTAAATCTGTACACCAAAATCAAGAAGAAGGTTAACCAAAAATGTAAACTTTAATGAGAATTACTTACCGTCCCTCCCCAGCAACGGTGCCAAATTTTGATTAAGTTGGAACCTACACAAAAATACAGAATTTTAGAACTTTAAAATAGAGATGTGCAAGTGCTCAATTCTACCGCAATAGCAAGTGGCTATGCGGGTCGTGATCTACAAGGAGGGACTAGGGATGGAAGCTTTTTAGTAAGTTCTCTTTTATACTACAAAAATAGTTAAAATTCTTCTTTTAGTTCTTGTAAAGAAAAGAAAAATAAATTATAGTTAAGTTAGAAAGAAAGTGGTAGATTTAGAAGGTGAAGAAAAATAGAAAATAGACATATACAAAGAAATCGAAATGAGTGATGAAAAAGTTGGGTGTTGTTAGTGTTGGTGATCTAACTAAAGAAATAAAAGAAAAGAAAGAAACTAAAAGTTACTTACCCCTTTTGTGCTCATATACCTTGGATTCGTAGCTACGACTTACCTTGTCTTTGAAGGCGATCAAGCATGGCGTATAGGATCTTCCCCATTCTCGATCTACACTAAGAATAAAAGGGCAATCTATACTAGCAAGAGAATAGTTGTTCATCACCATAGGCCATCAAGGGTACTTGCAAATGGTGAAGCAGTCTCGAGGCTAACAGATTCACTTGAATTGCAACACATTAGAGGAGAGTTAACGAAAACAAGAGTAAAGAAGAAAAAGTAACTTTGATTCAATTCAAATAACAATGGAAGAAGAGATCACTTACACCAGTGTCACCTGCAGTACAAGCTTGCTGTCATTCCTCCATTGAAACTCTGATCTCCTCTGAATTACATAAATAAAAACTAAAAATTATATAAAAAGAAAAGGAAAACAAAACCTATACATCAAAATACCTCCAGAATGGTTCACTAGATTCTTACTTGAATTGCATAATGTTTTTTCTAACGAAAGCGGTCTTGTGAATTGGATAGAATTTCTATAAGAAGACCTTGATGAAACTATCTCAAGATGTAATAGATCCGACCGCTAAGCTGTAAAGCCATTTCTTAGCGAAGTCCTTAAGAGCGAAAGGGAAAATATCAACCTAATAGCATCATCTACAAGGTATGGGATTTTCATCATTAGACATACTTCCTCAAATTCTCTTATAAAGAAATAAGCATCTTCAGACTCTAAGCCATGAAACTTGGGGAGTGTGTTGATGAACTGAGGCTTGAGCTCAAAATTGTATTCATCAACTGATGGAAGTTGGTTGCAAGATGGAAGTAAGGTTCTAATGGGATAGAACCTATCCTGCAAAGATGTCGGTTGAACCATAACCGGATCTGGTCTTGGTCAAACTTGGGTGGTGATGTGTTTCTAGTCAACCTAGAAGAATTAGGGTCTCTTGACCATACTTGCATACACAAACACAATCACAAACAAGTTTACCAATAGTCAACAAGAGTAATCAACCAAGCCTAGTCTAAAATAACCTTGACCTAAACAACTCCTAACTGGTTGATTGTCCACAGGAGGTATAATGCAGACTTTGACAACAAGCTAACCAGCCAAACCACCCGCCTTCTTGGTATCCGCGCAAAAGCAACGGGCCTAATTAAGCCAAACCACCAGCCTTTAGGGTTTCACCCTCGATCCCTTTCCTAGACACTGATTTGGCAGGAGTCAAATTCTAACATCTTCCCCCTTAGGATAATCTCCTAGTGAGTTCGAGATGCCCTAAGGCCAACGTCTATCAAATTTTACTTAGGCTTAGGTTGTGCGTGCTTGGAGATAGTTTGTGAACTAAGCAAAGGTAATGACTTTCCCACCTTATCTTGATTTGGGTTTTGCCCTTAGAATTGATTGTGCAAAGTGTGCAAGATATAGAAAAGTAACATTCAAAAACAAATATCACCCAAGTATTTTTCCTAAACTATATGCTATGTACGTCGTCTCCAGCTATCTTTAACAGTAATTGTAAAATAAACGTAATTAGACAAATGCCTAGAATGCAAGTCTAAACATTTTTTTTAAACAATTAACAATCACTCAGATTACTGTTGGATTAAAAACAGGGATTGTGAATATCAGATATAGTAAGAATAATAACACACAAAAAACTTTATTTTTGCAAGCAATATGTCCTGCAAAAAAGAGTTTTTAGTAGTCCACAAATTTTCAAACTTGCGCTGCAATATCTTGAAATTCTGTTTCCTATTTTCGAGAGTTGGGGCACAGAATACCAAGTCTTCTCCTGCAAAGCTTGAGTGCTAAATCTGAATCTTGACGTCCCTAAAACAAGATACCAAACTTGTTAAAAAATAAATACACTGTTCCCTCCAGGCAACGGAGCCAAAAATTGGTTGTGAAATGAAAGTGATAAGAATTACCGTCTAGCTTTGGCTAACGGGTCGTATCCACATGGAGGAATGCGAGGAAAGCTTTTCGGTATTTTTGTTTAGAAAGCAAAGAATGGTGTTTATTTTTAGTTGAAAAGAGAATGGAGAGAAAGAAAGTGATTAAAAGAAAAACTTAAAAATTAGAGAAGGTTTTGAAAAAGGTGATCTTTAAAAATGATGAAGATTGCTTCGTTATTTTTTATATAGGAAAAGATCTGGGCTCATTAATTTTCTACTCAACTACTTACTTATCTCAAGAACATTTTTGGTGCATCACTTTTTTCATAGGCAAAAAGCTTAATTTCTTTTCATGTTCAAATAAAACAAATGAGATGATTTTGGATCAAATCTTGAGGTCTTTCTTAACGCAACATTAAAACTAGAATGTTAAACCATCAAGCGTGAAGAAGCAAGTATGGAATAAAAATGATTTGATAATATTTGTGCTTTGAAAATCTAAGTTTAAAAGAAAAGCATCCTCATGAGCTTTCAAGAATAAAGTTTAACTTTAGGCATTATGATTCAAGAGAGTTCTTTCATAAAAATCAATCGAGAGAGAGGATAGTGAGCCCAAAAAATGATGTAGCTACTCATGATGAAAGGAAAACAAACAAGAGAATGAAAATCAAACATAAACATACTGAATTTGAGTTGAGTTGAATAAGCGAGTAGAAACTCTTTTGATTGTCACTTCAAAGACGAATTACACACTCAATTCCACTCTTCTCTCTTTTCTGGTCTAAACTGAAAAAATAAAGAGGAGATACAACTTCTCCAAGCTATCTAACAATGCTCCTAAAATCTTAAAAATGAACAAGAAATTTAATCCTAGTCTTCCCTCTCTTCTTCTTAGTCGAAAATGGTATTTATAGGGAAAAACCAGACTGGAGAGGGCGTAAGAAGATTGGGTAAGCAAACGGCCGCGAAAACGCGGCTTTGGCTACGTTTCCGCGGCCTGGCAGTGGCTAGGTGGCCACAACCGGGGGTACACCTTCTCGTTTTGCGATCCAGCTTTATCTGATTCTGGATTTCCCGTTGCAGCTTCTGGTTTTGACAAAACGACCTTTTATCTCTGGCTTTAAACGTTCTAATTTGTAAAGATCCATTTTAATCGATGTTCAACCGATTACATCCTCTCTGATCTGCCTCGATCTGCCCTGATCTTCTAATTTTGAATTAATTCTGATTTAAATCAGAATTTTGATGGGCTTTTGGGCTCGTTTCTCTTCTCTTTCTTTTAACAATGGGCCTACATTTAACAAAGAAGAATAAGACTTATTAATAGAATTTATTAGATAAAACATATGGTAATGTGACAATGTATATGCAGTATATGTGACCGATCAATGCCGATCAACGGCAGGTTCTTAAAGACGTATTATCCTTGATAGGATTCGTCTTATGATCAAGTTAACATTACACCCCTGATCAAGACCTTCAGATCCAAGGTATTTAGAAAGAGCGCTCCTCTCTTTCCATAATGAGATCATATTGTTATAAACTAGTGTCGAGCCGATCGAACACCGGTGGCATCAAAGAAGAAACAAGGTGTCAAATTGCTTTAGCCTTATCACTCTTCTCCAGTATATAAATATGTACCTATCTCTAACTTTGAAGAATAGGTCATATTTTAAAGTCAAGCATGTTTAAGAAACAGTTTCAGGTAGATAGTTTATGATTGCATACCTCCCTGCTCCTATTCGATCGATCGAAGCTCGACCCAACGATAAAAGGTCTGACCAATCAAATAGGTTTATCTGATGACTTGTCAAGTCGAACTCATTGAAGAAGGTTTGTGACACACTATTTTGGTAACAGATCGAATCAAAGATCAAAGGAGTTTAGCTGATGACTTGTCAAGTAGAACTCATTAAAGAAGGTTCGAGACACATCCTTCTGTGGAATCTTTTCAATATGGAAATAAATAAGGATTGACAGAGAGTCCATGATGAACGATAATCTTCAGATCAAGATCTCGTGGAATTCATGTCAATTCCTTTAATCCCCAACTCACCTACAGAGTGAAAACCTACAGGGAAGCATCACATTTCTCAAAGTAACAAAATAATCTAACGCCTCTAACGGCTAAGGATAGAGGAAAATGTTGGCCTTTAAGCCCAACATAAATCCTTGATAACTCATCATGCTGAGGGGTATAGCATGGCTTGCCCAACTCAAATGGTAGTTAGTAAAGGCATATCAAATCCGTTGACAGCTGAGGATTTGCTAAAAATCTAAAGGACCTGTTCCCATTTGATTCCTCTCAAAAATCACTTACTAATTCCGTTCATGGAATGGTAGGACAACTAAGAAGGTATTCATTTTCCTGGCGAAACAATGAGTCAAACCTATCATGTTAACTTCAAACCTCTGATAGAAAGTCTCTAGTCTACTCCCGGCGGATAAAATCAACATCCCCAATAAGAATGACAAGGTTCACTCAAAATTACTGTTATGTTCAAACACCTCTAACAGTAACAAAATCCTGATCATGTTAACATTATACCTCTGACAGACTGTTTTTCAAATCTCATTTTAAATCCCCACAGAGTTCCCTGATATATAATCTTTCATGAGAATTATATTTCTTAGCTTCCCAGCGAGTTTTTGGTAGACTCCCCTCAAAGTCTATTATTTTCTTCTCAGACCCAAATGGACTTTCTTGGTTGTCACGTTAACAATATACCTCTGACAATTTCTTTCAAAAATATCCGAAGGAGATATCAATTTTTCACGAAATTTATGATCAAACCTTATTTTCCCTGAGGGGATTATTTTTTTACCGTCATGTCCAGTTTGTCACCTCTGAATGGTAAAAATCCTGAGTTTGGTGGTTTCTAATCGATTATGTCCATTATTACCTCTAAACTGACAGATAATCATGTCTCATCTTTCAGTCCATTAGGGATTATTTCTTTGCCGTTATGTCTAGTTCGCCACCTCTGAACAGTAGGGTTCTGAGTCTAGCAACTTCCAATCGGTTATATCCATATTACCTCCGATCAGATGGGTACCTAGATCTCTCTTTCTTATGTACTTCAACTGTCATGTCAAGTTCACCACCTCTAAATAGATAAGTCCATAACTTTGTCCTCCTTTCCTCCATCAAGGACAGGAGATCTTGTTGTCATGTTATCATTAAACCTCTGAACAACAGATTGCGAATCTGAGGTCCCTTAGTTGGTCATGTCCAGTCAACCACCTCTGAACCAATAGGACCCTAGATCAATCTATCTTTGCAGTCTCTTGTGGACTAGCTGCCAAGTTAATATGACTACCTCTTGCAGCGGATTCGAAGTTTAGTGTGTCTTAGTCTATCACATCCAGTTTATCACCTCTGAATAGACGGGTCCCTAAAATTGGGTTCATCTGCATTTTGTCATCATGTCTAGGTCATCACCTCTGAATGGCAAAATTTCTCATGTCTAGTTTGTCGCTTTTAATTGACAAATCCTAGGCTTCATTTATCCTAGTTCAAGTAGGAACTATCACAAGTTGTGGTATCTAATTCATCATAACCTATTCATAAATTTGATGATCTTTAATCTGTTATGTTAATATTTATCTCTAAATAGTAAAGATCGTCAAGCTCACTCTTTTTCATCTCATCTCAACATGATTTGAGTCAAGCCATTTCTCAAATTTATTTAGTAACTAATCCTATCAGTCCATCACCCCTGACTAGATTAGTTATACTATTATTTCCTTTCTTTTTTGAGGGTTGTAGTACAACTTGAAAGTAAGAATTGCAAATTCAGAAGACAAAGCAAGTTGAAAACAGAATAGATGAGTCAAATAAAATTAGTTTTTATTGATTCAAAAAGGGGGATACATGGATTACAGACTATGAAGGTGCTTCATAAGACTTGATTCATTTTTCAAGGATGGCCATCCTATTCTTCCTCTCTTCAGCAGCTCTGATGAATGCCTGTGATCTCAACTCAGCCACATTAAAGTTCGCTGTCTGAGACAGACGAGCCTCAATTTCAGCCAAAGTTGCCCTCTGTGCTGGCTCCTATTGCAGGACTTCATCATTTTGGGTCTTGAGCTGCCTAGCCGAGTGATCTCCTCAAGACGCACCGGTTCAGCCTTGGACAGAAGAAGATTGGCTCTCTTGATCATCTCCTTGGCCTTCTCAATCTTATCCTCAGCGTCGAGAAGAGCACTATTAGAAGCATCTATGGCATCTCCAATTTCTACTTTTCTTACCTCCAAGGATTTTAAATATGAAGATATTGCCTTAGCTACTTCCTGTGCTGCAAGATGGGCTCACGCATCTGAGCAGCAAGACGTTCAAGCTGTTCATTAACTGAGGAGTCCAAATCTGAATTGCTGAGATGGCGCCATTCGTCTACATCCCTCTCGAGCCTTTCCACCAGAAGCTCCAATGCAGCAGCCTGGTCATCCCCTTCAAAGTCTCGAATGCTTTCAATATTTTGAGAGAGGACTACCTTTAAAGCAAAAAATGAGGTAGTCGAGCCCTTCAAGACCAAAGCAACGGATCGCTTCAAGCTCTTGTAGAAGCTGTCAACTATCCCAGCCACAAATTTTTGCTCAGCTTCAACTACTCCCGGTGAACGAGCAGTACCTGAAGATAAAGCTTCCACTGGTTTCACGGTCATAACAGTGGAGGAAGTGGCAGAAACACTGGCAGGAGGAGGATGAGGAATCGCCGGTGATCGAACAGGAGTTTTCATTGAAACTAACACACTGGCCACAATAGAAGTAGGACTGGTCACTACTTTAGGAAGACTGGCTCAACAACCAGTGTCAGAGACGTAGGGCTGGTAATTATCCTCAGTCCAGTGGTTGTCAGGATAGGCAGCGTCAAGGAAACCACTGTCATTTCACCTACCGTTCCAGCTGGGAGTGAGAGTGGTTCTGTAGCCACTGTCTTATCAGCCTCTTTAACTCCACCGGCTGGCTCAGGTTGATAAGATGGTAGGTCATGATACAAAGCATCCAACTCGGCAACATCTGTTGCGGCTGAAGTACTGGCCTCGCCCCTGATTCCCTCAGGAAGATTAGCTGGTCCTTGTGAAGTTGATGCACCCAACAGTGGAACACCTGTGAAAGGACTTTTTTAAAACAAGGCATAATGAATATCAGGAGAGAATTGTTTACAAGAGATCAAAGTATTACCAAGAGGCGATACCGCCTCAACTGCCTCAGTAACAGACTCTTTATGGACTTCCTCGACGATAACGCTAATTCCACCGGGCTCTATAGAAAAGACTTTGGCAGATACAAGAGGGACGTACGGCTCACCTTCGCTCGCCAAAGCCTCTGTGGTCCATCCTATAGAGCTGGAGGCCAGGGGACTCTCTTTCGAGGTTCCAGCACCCGAAGGACCGACATCAGCCGCGTCACCTCCGAAATCTTCTGAGTCGATGAAGTAGTTAGCCTTGTCACCTTCCTTATAAGTAAACTGGGGACTATAATAATCCCCCTGTTCTCCTGCAGCCTCGACTTCAGGTTCTCTTGTAGTCTCGGTTCCTGAATCGTAAGATAAACGAATGAGTTGTTTGAAATATATAAGTACAAGTTAAGAAAAAAAGAGAGAAGGAAAATAAGTAAAACTGGTCTTACCTAGGCCGGGAACAGCTTTATCAGTTGGTGGCTTTTGCGCCGATAGTTTAATAACTAACGGGGTAGGAGGAGGAGGAGGCACTGCAGTTGATTCGCCCTCTGCAATAATGGTGAGAGTGTAGCGATGAGGCTTCTTCACTACCCTCTTCCTATGGGCCCACCTTGCCGCTTTCGTTTGAAATGGACGTCAGGATCTTCTTCCTCAACCTCTTCCACCTCCACCTCCTCCATAGGGACTGTGCCCACCCCACCAGGAGATCTGGTGGAACCTCATCGCCTACAACTCTTTCAAAATGGGTACTTTTTACGTTCGAAGCTTCACTATCGACAGTGGCGATGAACTCTGGGAGGCCTAGCACTCGGACTTTTTGCCTTTACCCCTCTCGGTGACTTTCAGCTTCAGCCGTTGAGAAATCAACTTCATGCCAAAAGAGTTGATAGAAAATCCGGTGGGCACAGAGTTTGAAGGCTTATACCACTAACAGAACCCTAAAGTCATCAGAAGGTTTGGGGTCCTCAATGGCATGCACAGCCGTGCCTCAGTACAGCCAGCGATGAAGAACCGCCAGACACGAGCACCATCAATAAGGCTCCCCATGAAGGCCAGACTAGTGTTCGGGTTACCAACATAGAGTTAGTTATACCTGAACTGACGAGCAAATCAATTCGGGACATAAGGCTCCAAATAGCAGGTATCTCCGCTCTTGTACACCAGATGAGATAGCCGGATGCTAACCAGCCATTCAAAGATCCCTCGACTCAGCAACGTCTTCCCATTCCCCACATCCTTTAATTCTTCGCCATAACCTGCATCGCGAATGTAGGGAAAGCACCGAAAGAGACTATAAACGTCGTACCGATACCGCAGCCTACGGAGCGTGGCCACATAGGTCCGTAACCATGAAGATCCCTCAAATCGACAAAGAAGCACCATTCGAACGCCTTCTGGAGGCTCTTCATCAGCTTGAATAATAGCAGGATAGTGAAGAGCAAATCATGCCATCAAGTAGGTGTATGACAGGCCGATCTTGGGGTTTGGTCTGTCACGGGGCAAGATAGTGCCCTTCCCCCTTTTTGTCGTTGGTGGCCTGTAGAAAGCCTCTGTCAATGCACGAAGGCCCCGCTATATACAACACACCATTGCCGGGAGAAGTCCAAGGGAGCAACCGTGGACTAGACGAATGGTCGGCAATAAAACAGTCAGAAGAATAGCGTCGCTAGAAGGAGATGGCACCACACATCTCTTCAACCAAACTGATAAAAACCCAGCTAAAAGTGCCTTCCGGGATATCGGTCGACGGGACTGGTGATGGAAACTCCTGAGAATGTCACCCTTCTCATAGGTACTATCATCTTCTTCCAAGACCATATCTCCCTGGGAATGTTCTTGCATCCTCTGAAAAATGTCCTCGTCTGCAACCCCGCAGTGAGCCACTTCAGGAGCATCTTCTAAGTTGGGGAACAAATAATTCCCCCATCTCTTCGAACTACTCGAAGCTCCCTTATGGCCCCCATGCGCACTCGAGTAAATGTAAAAATGGCACATCAACTCTCGGTAAATCTCGAACAGGGCCGGCTCCTGCTTCTCCAGAAGTGCCAATTCCGCCTCGCATGGGAAGTATTCTTAATAAGGAAGAGATATCATTGGCAGAGCAGAGACTTTCCACACCTCATGCAAAGCCATACCCAATTCACCTACAGGGGTAAAGAAAGTCTCTGTAGCTGGACAGTATAATTTGAAGATGGCGTAGAAATTCACTACGCTCATCTGAATGCCATAGCAGGTTGCCCTGACAGCGTCATAAACTCCCAGCCTCTCCAAATCCTTTTCAAAATGGGCCAAGACATATAGGGTAAAGTCCCTCCACCAGGCCTTGGGGGATGAATCCAGCCTGGGGTCCTGAAATCAGTTGCTGGATAGTTACCATAGACTTTGAAGAACTGATTTCCAAAGGTTTGAGTCATAGCGGGATTTCCCCCCACCGGGATGTCTTGGAGAACGTTTTCAGGGTGAAGACCCAATATACAACGAGGAGGACCTGCTCTTGTATAATCGGGAGATGTAGCAAACAATTTTCCCACATGAATGGAGTCAGTGGTCCGAGTCACTTGCCACTTCATCTTCTGAGGTCTCGTCACGCATTGGAAGAAAGACAGCGGGAAATGACGCTTGCTAGATGGGAGGTAATACTTCTCGCCATCTAGATTGAAAATTCACTGCCCATCCTCGGCCAGCAGCTGATGATCGGTGTCAGGCGCTGCATCCCCAAACACGAAGCCGGGCTTCCGATAAATTTTTCGATCACAATCCTCAAGGGGAGCAGTAGTTAAGATGCTCCTCATGGTACACTGATCTCCGACATAGATTAGGGCATCCCGGCCAGGAGCACTCCGCTCACTGAATAATGAGGCTTGCCCCTGGAATTGCAGGCTAATATTATCATCCAGTCCCCTGGCTGTTCCAAAGAGACTGTTCAAAGGACCCGGAGTATAGTGTACTGCAAAGTAAGAAGAAACTATATTAGTCCATTAGCCAAGGAAAAAGGAAAGCTAAAGCAAAAAGAAAATTGCTAAGGCATAGCTTCGCTCTCCGAGCGAAGCTAGCCTAGCATTTGCTTCGCCCTGAAGCTTAGCTCGCACTCTGATAAAGGCAGAGTGCAAAAAATCACTAAGTGATTAGCTTCGCATTCTACAATGCAAAAAGCTCCAAGGGCTAGCTTCGCTGGAAAGGCACTTGTGCCTAAATTTACTGAAAGGACTTTAAAGTCCTCTTTCGAGCTACGCTTCTGAAGCTAGCTTCGCATCCTGTCATTTGACAGGACGTGAACCGCCCTAAGGGCTAGCTTTGTATAGAAGCTTGGGGAAGAAACCTTTGATTTCTAAATCCCAAGTTGCGAAATCAAAGGAGAATTAAATCCCCTAAAATTAGGTGGGATTAAATTAAAGGAGTATAGTTTCCTTAGATCACTTGATCAGGTGAGTCATTCTGGATTCACCATGAAATAGCCAGTAAATGGCTTCAAAAAGAGATAAAAATCAATACCCGCAATGGGCATTCGATGATCGGAGGAGGAGAGGGCGCCTTCGTAGTAGAAGTCGCTGCCTCTTTGCATGCTCGTCTTTTGGGAGCCATTAAGAACCAAAGTGTTCTGAAAATCTGAACAAAGGAGAAGGAAGAGATGTATTCTCTAAAGAAAACTGGAGTGTTTTAAGAGAAGTTAATTCTCTTTTTCAGCCCATCGGGATTTTATAGACATAAAAATGTCTAATTTCGCCTCCTCAAAAGGAGCACAAGAGGTTGTTTCAAATTAATTTGAAACGGTACCTAAGCACCTTTCTCAAGAAGCCTTGCTTCAACCCCGCCAAGGGCTAGCTCCGCTGCGAGTTCAGCGTTAACTTCGTGCAATGCTTGAGTAACTTTGCTAAAAGCTCATCTGTAACTTCGTGAAAATTTTGTGCTAACTCCGTTGGAAGCTCGTTCCTGACTTAGCTGGAAGTCCATTCTCAGCTTCTCGGGAAGCTTAGCTCCGTTAAGAGCTTTTCTTTCCTCCTCAGAAAAAGACTTACCTACGCCAGTTCATTCTAGTTGCTTTCAAAATTCAAAAGGAAAAGAAGGGGAGCAAAGTAGATGAGCAAAAAGTAAAATTCTCATTAATTCAAAAGGGAAGATTCATTGGTACATTAAGATTGTCTTTTATACAACAGAATCATTGCTCCAAAGGCAAACAAGTTGTCCTATCAATTTTCAGGGTAATAAACCATCCCAACTGGACAAGAAAGGTCTTCCTCTTGTATAAGGCCATAATCCTTCGCTTATTGGCAGATTTTGCCATCAAGAAGCTGGATCTTATTTGATGAAAATTGGCAAGTGATTAGTTGCCATCAAGGAGCTAGATCTTCTATAATCAAAATTGGCAAGGGATTGGTTGCCATCAGAAAGCTGGATCTTCCTTAAACAAAATTGGCAACGGAAGGATCCGAAACCTTACTGACAATGTCCGCCTTCCCGAAGTGGATCATCTCGGATAAGCGACTACCAGCACCTTCCCAAAGTGGATCATCTCGGATAAGCGACTGCCAGCCTCTTCTTGGAACGCACATCAGCTGCTCCAGTATGTTTCTCCTGCTTATGATCAAAGCTTCAACTTGAAAATCAAAGGGAAAGTTTTTATTGTCCTTCATCAGGACGAAAGAATTGGAAGCACGGTACATTGCAATGCAAACAGAAAACAAGTTAGCGTAAAATAAATATAAAGAAAGGGGGAGAGACGAAATGCTAAGTCAGAGTTTTATTCTTTGGGCAAAGCTATCCAGATCCAGCCCAGTTGTGTCTTGAAGATGGATTTCAGCTAAGCAGAGGATAAGCCTTGCTTGCATGATAAGCCGGCCTAGCAAAAGTAAAGTCTTAGCTCCGCCTAGACAGCTAGACCAGACAAGCCTTAATAAGGTCAAGTCCTAGCCTCGCCTACATCGCTAGGTTAGACTGGCCCGGAATGGCACAGTCTTATCCCCACCTATATGGCAAGACTGGCTCAACCTTAAAGAGGCCAAGTCCTAAACCCCGCCTATATGGCAGATTTAACAGATATAGGCAGGAACTTTGTGTAGAAAGATCCTTCGCATGATCAGGCAAGAATGCTAGCTTCGTCAGGAAGCTTGAAAATAATGTTGAAGCCCTTTTCCGAAAGTCAAATGTAGAGATCAAGGGAATTCACTCCGTAAGATAGCTAAAGAAATTAAGGAAGAAAAACTCCCTAAAGTCACTGGATGGCCGAGGCTCACCAGTTCTTGATCGGGTAATAATCAGAGTGAGAGTTCTCACCACTTCAGGGACCTCAGTCTCCTTGCTTGAGCAATAAGGAAGGGTCATAAACAAACCTCCTAGAAAGAGAGGAGTATGTTTCCCTGAGAAGGACTATAAGAGTCCTATTTATAGGTCTCATGGCCTGACTCCCGCTACCACTTCAAGCTTGGGAGCGCGGATGAAGTTAAAGCATTCAAATGCTTGACCTTGAGAAAGGGAATAATCTCCCTCAGGAATGCACACGAAGTTATTTTGAACTTCGAAGAAAGGGAATAATCTCCCTCGTAAATGCAAGAGAAGTTATTGAAACCTTGAAAGAAGGAACAATTCCCCTCGTTACTCGCAAAAGCGATTAGCCTCGGGAACAGAATGTCACTCCAGCACAGCGGGCATGAGGCTAATGCTCACATTCCAACCCGATTTGAAACGAAGCTACTTCAGGAAGCCCAAAGGCGAAGATACCCAGAAGCATGAAGCTACACGGAAGCGGGTTGTCAATTCCTCGGCGAACCTATTCCAGCCCGAAAGCGAGGCTAAAGGCAAATTTGAACTCAACCACCAAGGCGACGTTCACATTCACATATCATCAATCAAAGCAGTTCAAAGTATTTTGAAATCTAAACCATTCCATTACAGATTCACGAAAACTTTGAAGAGGGTCTTGTTGACACCCGAAAAAGACAGGACTCCCGCATTCATCTTCAATCATTCTGAACGACGTCTAACTTATTGACATCTATAAAAGATAAGTCGAAGTTAAGCTGATGACTAGGAATGAGGTAGTGATCGGGGCGGAACTAGCACTCAAAAATGTGTATTTTGTGAAATCGATGTGAAAGCTCGTATGTGCTAATGTACCCTCGATACTTCTGTTATAGCATTGGCTCAACGGGTCGTATCCACAGGGAAGGGAGGCGATAGAAGCATTGACAGTTTCTATTCCCGTTGTATGTTAACAATTCTTCTTTGTTGAAAGAATGAAAAAGAATGAAAAAGAAAAGAAAATGAAATCCAGAATGTGGTAGGTGAGGAGAGCGATGGAAACGGCGAAGAAAACAAGAGTGAAGTGCTTTGGAAATCAAAATAGAAAAAGAGATGGAACAAGGATGAACTAAGAAGGCGGTGAAAACATCGATAGAAAAATGAGAAAAGAGTTTGGAAAATGATTTCTAAATCAAGCTAAAAGAAAACTCATGGCTACTAACTACTAAATGCTCCACTAACCATGCTAACCTCTTCGAGATAGTTGCCTCACATTTTGATCCTTGGCCATCACAATCCTTGGCTCTAAGAGACGGTACAAAGCATGGCTCATGGATGGTTCATCACATTCAAAACATTACATCAAGAACAAGCTAATACAAGCATCACTCATTACACTACTAGTATGAAATAAAAGAGCATGAAATAAAAGAGAGTTAGCTTGGTTAGCAAGTTAGCAAGTTAGATGTTAGAACCCATCATCTTTGGCCATCAATGGCTCTTGCAAGATGATTGAGATTGAAATAGAGTTCAGATTGTCTTAGTCTCAATGCGAATCTGCTGTAGCAAGGGCTCGAGCGGGTCGTGATCCTCAGGGAAGGATGCGATGAAAGCGTTTCGACTCGATTCCTCTGTATCTTCAAAAATAAGAGAGAGAGATTAGATCTTGAGATGAAAATATGTGAAAGAGATGGTTTTACTGATTTTCTACCACAACCCTATTGCAAATTAAAGAGCTTGATCTTCATCTTAAGATTAATATAATTCACCCTAGGTTATTACAACTATATCAAGAAAGAAAATTAATACACAATTCTAACTAAGTTACATAGATCAAAAACCTAACTATGGTTCCTCCTAACATCTAGGTACAGCCTAATAGAAGACGAATCTCAACTTATGCTGTCCTAGTTCTTAAGTTGAAGTCATGAAAAGGTCCTTTTATCATGTAACCTAGATTAAGAATTTTAAGTATTTTTTTTAATCTTCTAGAATTAGTTGCCTTTAAACCTAGGGTTTCTAGTGATGTTCATTAATCGGATCAAGATTTAATTGCTTCTAGGGTTGCTTCAAGAATCTCAGCAAACCACTAGGAAGATTAGTTCTTCATCATCATTTTTTTTGCTTTTTCAATTATTTAATTTTTTTTGTTTTTATCTAATGAGAAAGACTGCAAAAATAAAGAAAAAAAACGAAAACAAGAAGAGATCGAAGATTAAAACACGAGAGATTGCAAAAGAAATAAAATAATTGCAGAAATTTAACAGAGAACAAAAGAGTGACCTTTATTGATGGATCTCCGGTTACACAATTGTCTCCTTCTTCTCCACAAAGAACTTGAAATAAAAATTACAACTTTGAATAAAAATGGCTAAAGCAAACCCTAATCGTCTCTGCATGCCCCTCCCTGTTGCGAATGCACGGATATTTATAGTGTAGAATGTAGAAGAGTCCCGGATAGAAGTGCCAACAAAATCTGGTACCCATCTCTATCCAAACTGCCGCGGATGCGCGGCTTTTGCCGCGCCTCCGCGGCAGTTTAGTGGCTTCTGGCCACGCGCTTTGGCGCGTGGCCTCTCCTGGTCCGTCCATGTGGGCTTCTGCTTTTAGAAGTGTGATCCTGGCCTTTTAATCTAGATTTTCGAGATAACTTGATAATCAAGTTACCCTTAATCCAGATTTCTTCAAATCTTCTCTCCACGAAATTCCTCTTTATCTTAGCCTTTTATCCTCATCCTGCAGGTGTTTAGAGTTGGATAGAAGTCTATCCTTCCCTAATCTCTGATATTTGCAACTTTTAGCCCTTGTATTTGCATTTTGAATCTTTGTATTTGCGCTTCTTCACCTGGGCTTCAAACATGGGCTTGGATCTGGGCTTTTGGGCTCTTTAAGCTTTATTCTTTATTAACTTGATAATTTGAGGCCTGCACATATTAAATAAAGAAATATTAATAAATGTGTAC
This sequence comes from Agave tequilana, assembly GCA_038442645.1. NCBI lineage: Eukaryota > Viridiplantae > Streptophyta > Magnoliopsida > Asparagales > Asparagaceae > Agave > Agave tequilana. The sequence goes on along the minus strand of JAVJIF010010917.1, from coordinate 43,900 downwards.
TATAATATGAATAAATGTGCAAATGCGATGGTATATATGATGACAATTATGCATTTTTCACTACCTATCACACCCCCACACTTATTTTTTTGCTCGTCCTCGAGTAAAAATCAAAAAGAAAGAGAAAAATCTAACCTAGCTAACTCACTTTCGTAGGAATCACGGTTGCACTTAGCATGTGCAACAAGCCGTTAAACCCCTAGGTTACCCTAGAGGACGAGTGTTGTCTCGTGAGGGTTTTCAGCGGATTACACCCACAAAATCCATAAAAAGGAAAATATTTGAATTATATTTGAAGAGACTAAGTAGTCTATAAGTTTTAGGATTATCATTTTTATTCATTCTTCAAACCTGGTCTTTATAAAGTTAATTGTTATTCATTTTAGGTAAGGATTAAAATTAAATTTCTAATATAGTCTTTTTCGTTACCAAAAGTCATACGCACCCTTGTGAATCTAGGAATTCCTTAACTTGGACTCTCATGCCTCATTATTATTTTTATAACATCATCTAATTTTCTTTCGTGTAAGTATCAAGGCTTCTTGAGGCCCTCATACCTAACTAATTGACTATTAGATGTGTTAATATATATATATATATATATATATATTATTTTTTTTTTTGGCATGTATAACTCATCTAATTTTCTTTCGTATAAGTATCAAGGCTTCTTGAGGCCCTCATACCTAACTAATTGATTATTAGATGTGTTAATACATATATTATATTTCTTAGTTTTCTTAGGCTTTCTAATCCACCCATGTAGCGAACTTAAAGTCGGTGGCTCCCAAACCGGTTGGCTTTAGGGCACCAGGTGAGAAAACACCCCGCGGACTCAAATTCGAGTGAACTAGGCCCCAAAACTAAGGACTTTATTTTATTTACTCACCTTTAGGCATGAATACTTATGCTTCTTGAGGCACATGTATCAGCTTAATTGGTGATTTTTTTTTTCTTTTCTTTTTTTTTTTTTTATTATTAATTTTTTTTTTTATGAGGCACAAGGTCTTTGTCTTAGAATCCTAGATATGCATTTGGTATGCACATTTCATTAAGGTAAAAATCAAGACTAATTATTTATTCATTTTCTCTCCTATACCTAAAAATTAAACAATTTATTTATCTTGACCAAGTTTTTAGAAATCCTAATCATGATTTTCCTAATCCTTAAAACTAACTTAGATTTCTTTCAAAAAATAAGTCAAAGTATTTCCTTTTTATAACATTTTTTTTTTTAATTTTTTTTTTTTTTTTTGTATAACATTTTTTTTTAAATTTTTTTTTTTTTTTTATATTACATACCCTTCCCCCACACTTGTTTCATGCATTGTCCCTAATGTATGAATGAAATGTATGGAATGCATGAATTGGCAGAAAGATATAATCACCGATACAGTGGGTCAAAAAGACCCATCGCCGCATTAGCTTCCGGCACAGACTCCAAAAAGATTTTAAGACGTTGACCATTTACCTTGAATGAATTGCCATTTTTGGGATCGTAGATCTCTATGGCTCCGTGTGGAAACACCGTCTTAACAATGAATGGTCCTGTCCATCTTGACTTCAATTTGCCGGGAAAGAGATGAAGTCTAGAGTTGTAAAGTAAAACTTTTTGTCCTTGGACAAAAGTTTTTCTCGTGATGAATTTATCGTGAAAAACCTTAACTCTATCCTTCGCAATCTTCGCATTCTCGTATGCATCATTCCTCAACTCCTCTAGTTCAGAAATTTGTAATCTCCGAAACTCACCGGCTCTATCTAAATCGAAATTTAGCTGCTTAATTGCCCATAGGGCCCGGTGCTCTAGCTCGACAGGAAGGTGGCAAGCCTTTCCAAAGACTAGTCTATAGGGAGACATTCCTAGAATCGTCTTGTAGGCAGTCCTATATGCCCATAGGGCATCCACCAGTTTGATGGACCAGTCCTTCCTATTCTGATTCACAGTCTTCTCCAAAATGAGCTTGACTTGTCTATTAGAAACTTCTACCTGCCCGCTAGTTTGAGGATGGTAGGGCGTAGACAACTTGTGAGTAATGGCATATTTTCGCATAAGAGCTTCAAAAGTTCTATTGCAAAAATGTGTGCCATTGTCGCTAATGATGGCTCGAGGGATTCCAAAGCGTGAGATGATATTATCTTTCAAGAATTTGACAATAACTTTGTTGTCATTTGTCTTGCAAGGGACAGCTTCTACCCACTTCGACACATAGTCTACGGCCAACAAGATGTATTGGTGCCCAAACGAATTAGGGAAGGGTCCCATAAAATCAATGCCCCATACGTCGAAAAGTTCTACTTCTAGAATGGGATTTAGGGGCATCATATTTCGTTTGGAAATTCTTCCTATCATTTGACATCTTGTGCAAGTCTTGCAATACTCAAATGCATCTCTAAACACAGTTGGCCAATAAAAGCCACTTTGCAGAATTTTCTCGGCAGTTTTGCGGGGACCAAAATGTCCACCGCAAGCGAACTCATGACAAAAAGCTAGCACGCTTCTAGTCTCCTCGTCGGGGACACATCTCCTAATGATTTGGTCGCTACAATATTTGAAAAGATAAGGATCTTCCCACATGTAATACCGAACTTGAGACAAGAATCGGTATCTATCCTGTTTGGACCAACTAGGTGGTGTTTGGTTTGTGACTAAGTAATTTACTATGTCAGCAAACCAAGGTTCCTTAGAGATGGCTAGAAGTTGCTCATCGGGAAAATTGTCATTGATGGGCAGCTCGACAGAAGGTGCGTTGGGCACACGAGAGAGATGGTCAGCTACGACATTTTCGACACCTTTTTTATCTCGAATTTCGAGATCAAATTCTTGAAGTAGAAGGATCCAACGAATGAGTCGGGCCTTCGCATCTTTCTTAAGCATAAGGTATCGCAGAGCAGAATGGTCAGTGAAGATCGTGGTCTTAGTCCCAAGTAGGTATGGACGGAATTTCTCCAAAGTGAACACTACTGCCAAGAATTCCTTCTCGGTGGTAGTATAGTTCATTTGGGCCTCATTAAGCGTCCTACTCGAATAGTAGATCACGTGCTGCTTATTGTCCTTACGCTGTCCTAAGACAGCACCTATCGCAAAATCAGAAGCGTCACACATGATCTCAAAAGGCTTGGACCAGTCCGGAGGTGAGATGATAGGGGCAGATATAAGTTTCACTTTCAATTTCTCCCAAGCACTATGGCACCTATCATCAAAGATGAAGGACACGTCCTTAGCTAGAAGGTTTGTAAGGGGTCTAGCAATTTTGCTAAAGTCCTTAATGAACCTACGATAAAATCCGGCGTGTCCTAAAAAGGATCGAATGTCCTTCACGCATCGAGGAAGTGGAAGTTTCGCAATGATTTCCACTTTGGCCTTGTCTACCTTAATCCCTTCCCTAGATATCTCATGACCTAGGACAATCCCTTGTTGCACCATGAAGTGACATTTTTCCCAATTGAGGGTCAAGTTCTTCTCGGTGCACCTACTCAGCACTAGCTCCAAATGATGGAGACACTGGTCAAATGATTTCCATAGACTGAGAAGTCGTCCATGAAAATCTCTAGGAAACGCTCGACCATATCAGAAAACAAGCTTAACATACAACGTTGGAATGTGGCGGGGGCATTGCATAGGCCGAAAGGCATTCGACGGTAAGCAAATGTCCCAAATGGACACGTGAACGTTGTTTTCTCTTGATCCTCCGGGGCTATAGGGATTTAGTTATACCCTGAATACCCATCCAAAAAGCAGTAATACTCATGACCTGCTAATCTTTCCAACATTTGATCGATGAAAGGGAGGGGAAAATGATCTTTCCTAGTGGCTGCATTCAACTTACGGTAGTCTATGCATACTCTCACCTTGGTAGGCAATCGTGTTTACACTAACTCATGTTTGTCGTTCTCTACCACCGTAAAGCTAGACTTCTTAGGGACCACGTGCATTGGGCTAACCCATTCGCTATCAGAAATGGAATAAATTATCCCATTATCTAACAGTTTTACTATCTCGGCTTGTACAGCCTCCTGCATAAGTGGGTTTAGTCTACGCTGTGGATCCCTTTTCGGTCTAGTCCCTTCCTCAAGATGAATACGATGCTGGACTATCGTAGGGCTCAGTCCCTTAATATCTGCCATAGTCCAACCAATGGCTTCCCTATGTCTCCTAAGGGTTGCCAGCAGGTTCTCCTCTTGCCTATTGGTCAAATTAGATGCAACTATGACCGGTAACGTCTCTTGTTCACCTAGGTAGGCGTACTTAAGATGTTTGGGCAAGGCTTTTAACTCCAAAAAAGGAGTTGGCTCGATGGGTGGAGGAGTTAAGCTAGAATCTCCCATCTCTATAGAACTCAGATTTGATTCCCATTCGATCTCATCAAGACTGATATCATTTGTTTCTAACTCTTCCTCTTCCTCTGACTCAAATATGATCTCATCATTATGCTCACTCGTCATGTTCTCAATGGAGTTAACCTCAAAGGGTTGGTCGGTCACATCGTAGGGATGCTTACCTAGGTTGAAAACATTGACTTCCTTGGTCATATCCCCAAAAGTCAGTCTCATGGAACCGTTTCTACAATTTATAATTGCATTAGCGGTTGCTAGGAACGGTCTTCCTAAGATAACGGGAGTTTGGGACCTAGGATTAGACACAGGTTGTGTCTCTAAGACAATGAAATCTACCGGGTAAATGAATTCTCCAACCCGTATGAGAACGTCATTGATCTCTCCCTTTGGAACTTTGATAGAGCGGTCAGCCAACTGAATAGTAACTTGGGTCGGGTTGAGTTCACCTAATCCAAGTTGTTGATACACGGAGAAAGGGAGCAAATTGATGCTGGCTCCTAAATCAAGGAGTGCTCGATTGATTTCGGCTCGACCTATGGTGCAAGAAATGGTGGGGCAACCTGGGTCCTTATACTTGATAGGGATCTGGTTGGACAGTAGCTCACTAATATTAGTGGCTAGAAAAACCTTCTTAGGCACATTAGTCTTTCTTTTCTTGGTGCACATGTCCTTAATGAATTTGGCATAACTAGGGACCTGTTGGATTGCATCAAGAAGTGGAATGTTGAGCCTTACTTGATTGAACACCTCTAATAATCTCTCCATGTGTGCATTGTTGTTGCTTCTAAGCCTATTTGGAAATGGAGCTATAGGCTGGTGCAACTGATCTGCTGACTTTTCAGCTTCAGTTTCCTTGGGACTGGATGGAGAAGGAGTGGAGCTAGATGGAATGGAAGTGGAGCTAGATGGAATGGATGGCATGGATGGATCCGATGGCATGGATACTTAATTATCAACTTGTTTCCCCGATCTGAGTGTATGGACCATATGACACTGATTTGGGTCTTGAGCCTCATTGGCTGGCCTAGGATTCCTAGGGTTAGGCAATGGTTGACTCGGTAGGGTACCCCTCTGTCTCCCTTGCTGGTTCAATTGGAGCTCTATCCTACTTAGGACTTGAGCCAGCGTGTCTTGGCTTTTGACTAGGGTATCCACCTTTCTTTCCAAATTTGAAAGTCTTGTCTCCATTTGTGAATTTTGGAAAGACGGTGGAGGATTTTGACTAGGAAAATTTTGTTGATAGGGCGGATTTTGGAAGTTGTTGGAGAATTTGGGCCTCACTTGATCATTGTTGCTTGGGCCCCATGAAAAATTGGGATGATTTCTCCAACCGGGATTGTAGGTGGGTGCATAAGGATTGTTGGCGGGCCTTGTGAAGGCCGCACTCGTATGTTCGGGCAAGCTTTGATGCGCGATGAAAACAGGACATTCCTCGAACACATGGTTCATATCTTGATAATAAGTACAGCCCGCCGAAGATGTTGGGCTGACTTGGTTCACAGAGACTGGCTCTTTTGTTTCAAGAGCCTCTAATCTACGCATAACAGCAGCTAACTTAGCATCGGTTGCTACGTTGGCCTCAATGGAATGGATACCTCCTTTAGAAGAAGTAGGGTCATTAGTCCTAGATTTTTCAGGAGTAGGGTCCCATTGGATGGATTTTTCAGCTAATTCCTCAAACAATGTCCATCCTTCATCTTCATTCTTTTGCAGAAATCCTCCTTGACACATGGATTCTAACAGTGTTTTAGTAGAATAATCTAATCCATCATAGAGAACTTGGCAAAGTCGCCATTTCTCTATCCCATGGTGAGGACATTGGGCAAGGAGATCCTTAAAACGCTCGAAGTATTTCCAAAAAGGTTCATTGGCTGTTTGCTTAAACTGGAGGATATTCTTCCTAATCAGTGCAGTCTTGTGAACGGGATAAAATTTCTTTAAGAAGGCCTTAATGAAATTATCCCAAGAAGATATAGAACCGGCCTCTAGACTGTAGAGCCATTTCTTTGCTAAATCCTTCAAAGCAAAGGGGATAAACCTAAGTTTGATAGCATCGTCTCCTAACTTAGGCATATTCATCATTTGACATACTTCTTCAAATTCCCTTATGAAGAAGTATGCATCCTCAGATTCAAGTCCATGAAATTTGGGAAGCGTGTTGATGTATTGTGGCTTGAGTTCATATGGGTCAACACTTTCGATAGTGAGCTGGATGCAAGAAGGAAGAGAGGTTCTAATAGGATAGAACCTATCTTGGAGTGACTGTTGTTGTGCCATGTGTGAGTCGGGCTTGAGCTCGGGTGGTGAACTAGTTCTAGTTAGCCTGGATGTGAGTGGGTCTCTCGACCAAGCGGTCATGCACAATCAGCAAACAAGTTCACCCAATCAATCAAAAAGAAAAAGAAAAACAAACAAAAATCCTATTCTAGGGTTATCCTTGACCTAGACGACTCCGAACTTTAGACTGTCCTTAGGAGGTCTATTGTCGACGTCAACCACGAGCTAATCGGCCAGTTCAGGGCAAGACCGGTGGGAGGTTTTCCGTCAGAGACGTTCCTTAATTAAATAACCACCGTTCTTCGGGCTTTCGGCCCTCAATCCCTTCGCTAGACACCGATTTGGCAAGGGTTAATTTCGAACAACTTTCCTTCTTCGGTCAATCTCCTATTGAGTCCGAGTTACCTTAGGGCCAACGTCTAGTCAAGTTTTAATTAGGGTTAGGGTTGTGAGTGTGACTGGTATGATTTGTGGGCCAAGGAAGGGTGATGAAATCCCCACCTTATCTTTGTTATGGGTTATGCCCTTAAAATGGATTAGTGTACGTGTAAAGCGGTAGAAAAGTAATCACTCAAGAAAGCGGTAAACAAACAAGAGTGCTTCCTAATCTATATGCTATGCAAACGTACCTTGTCGCCAGCACTCTTCAACAGAATAAAAGAATTAAAATAGACACGTGCCCTAAAATGCAAGAGTCTAAAAATATTTTTTTATTTTTTTCAACAAATAGGTTAATGTTAATTATTAACAGTTGCAGAGTGATCACAGAGAGGAAATAACACAGCAGAAAATATTTTTTTGCACTGCAGAGCAACCTGCAGAAAAATGAATTAGTAGTGAGCTACAATTGCCGCGGATTCGCGGCTTTTGCCGTGGATTCGCGGCAAACTTGTAGGTCCAAGTGCTCTGCCTTCGAGGGCAGAGGCACTGGATAGCAATATGTGTCTTCTGCTGCTCTTTTTCTGCTTTTTGTTCTCTGTACCTGCAACAGAAAAGAAAGAATGATTAGAACAAAGAAATCGTGCCGTTCCTTCCCCGGCAACGGCGCCAAAATTAGATTGAGATTGAAATAGAGTTCAGATTGTCTTAGTCTCAATGCGAATCCGCTGTAGCAAGGGCTCGAGCGGGTCGTGATCCTCAGGGAAGGATGCGATGAAAGCGTTTCGACTCGATTCCTCTGTATCTTCAAAAATAAGAGAGAGATTAGATCTTGAGATGAAAATATGTGAAAGAGATGGTTTTGCTGATTTTCTACCACAACCCTATTGCAAATTAAAGAGCTTGATCTTCATCTTAAGATTAATATAATTCACCCTAGGTTATTACAACTATATCAAGAAAGAAAATTAATACACAATTCTAACTAAGTTACATAGATCAAAAACCTAACTATGGTTCCTCCTAACATCTAGGTACAGCCTAATAGAAGACGAATCTCAACTTATGCTGTCCTAGTTCTTAAGTTGAAGTCATGAAAAGGTCCTTTTATCATGTAACCTAGATTAAGAATTTTAAGTATTTTTTTTAATCTTCTAGAATTAGTTGCCTTTAAACCTAGGGTTTCTAGTGATGTTCATTAATCGGATCAAGATTTAATTGCTTCTAGGGTTGCTTCAAGAATCTCAGCAAACCACTAGGAAGATTAGTTCTTCATCATCATTTTTTTGCTTTTTCAATTATTTAATTTTTTTTTGTTTTTATCTAATGAGAAAGACTGCAAAAATAAAGAAAAAAAACGAAAACAAGAAGAGATCGAAGATTAAAACACGAGAGATTGCAAAAGAAATAAAATAATTGCAGAAATTTAACAGAGAACAAAAGAGTGACCTTTATTGATGGATCTCCGGTTACACAATTGTCTCCTTCTTCTCCACAAAGAACTTGAAATAAAAATTACAACTTTGAATAAAAATGGCTAAAGCAAACCCTAATCGTCTCTGCATGCCCCTCCCTGTTGCGAATGCACGGATATTTATAGTGCAGAATGTAGAAGAGTCCCGGATAGAAGTGCCAACAAAATCTGGTACCCATCTCTATCCAAACTGCCGCGGATGCGCGGCTTTTGCCGCGCCTCCGCGGCAGTTTAGTGGCTTCTGGCCACGCGCTTTGGCGCGTGGCCTCTCCTGGTCCGTCCATGTGGGCTTCTACTTTTAGAAGTGTGATCCTGGCCTTTTAATCTAGATTTTCGAGATAACTTGATAATCAAGTTACCCTTAATCCAGATTTCTTCAAATCTTCTCTCCATGAAATTTCTCTTTATCTTGGCCTTTTATCCTCATCCTGCAGGTGTTTAGAGTTGGATAGAAGTCTATCCTTCCCTAATCTCTGATATTTGCAACTTTTAGCCCTTGTATTTGCATTTTGAATCTTTGTATTTGCGCTTCTTCACCTGGGCTTCAAACATGGGCTTGGTGAAAGTACACCTAGAGGGGGGGTGAATAGGTGTTAATGCTAATCTAGGGCTAATTGAAAAACTTAATGCAAACTAATGAAACTAGATGCGGAAGCTAAATGCAAGAGTTGCACAAACTAATACAATTCAACAAGTGTAGCCGAATTCCCCTTGCGAGGCTCTGGACTAACTCCTCTTGATTCCCCTTGATATGGGTTGAGGCGCTATGTGAAGCTCTTGTTGGATGAGTACAAGTAAGGCAAACACACTCAAGCAATCCAAGCAATATACACACAAACAATTAAGCCAAGCATACAAGGTTATAACAATAAGAAATAAATGCAAGGCAATACAAGCAAGGTATATAATATGAATGCTATGGAATAATAATAATGCTTGTATGAAATGAATGATGCTTGCACAAATGAAAAGAGATAGAGTTGAGAGGAATTGGATCAAACGCAAACACCAATATTTGTTTCGAGGTTCGAGTACCAAACTCTATATCCCCGCCTACACCACCGTGTAGGATTTCCCAATCCACTATAAGGAGTACCAAACTCCTTTCTCAACTACAAAAGCCACCGAGGCTATACAACAACAAACCCACCTCTACCGAAGAGGTATACGGCCCGTAGCCGAAATACAACAAACCCACAACCTCTACCGAAGAGGCTCACAACAAACTCAATCACCCGATCACCTCTACCTAAGAGGGATTCACAAATAACAAGGGTGTTTTACAATAAAGAGGTTTACAACAACAACCTCAAACACTTCTCTTTCTTTTTCTCTTTTCTTTTTCCACACAAAACAAAGATCCTAATAACTTAGGATAGAAGATATAGCTCAAGTGGAAACTAAGTGTTTTGGAAACAAGCAACAAAGAAAAATACTTGGGAAAATTCTTGCCAAAAGATATAGAATGAAAATCAACACAAATATCCCAAATCCTATTTTCTTTGATTTTCCAAAAACATAAAACAAATAAAGATGAATCACTTTTAGCACTTAAACTCTTTTGAAAACACTTTTAAAACAATGAAAAAGATCTGGAAAAACTAGCACAAAAATCTTAACCAAAAACTCCAAACAATGGGGTTTATATAGCCCCTATACAAAACTAGCCGTTAGGCTGACGTGTCAGCCTGACAGGCGGTCGGTCGACTGGCCGGTCGACCGTCCAACGGCTATTTTTGACCGTTGACAGCTGCCGGTCGACTGGTCGGTCGACTGGCAACAACCCGAGACCAAACCTGTTTCAGTACAGTCGACTGGCCGGTCGACTGGCCGCCGGTCGACTGGTCGGTCGACTGGCCGCTTGGCCCAGTCGACTGTCCAAGTCGACTGGCCCAACCTGGCAGACAGCAAAAATAGGTCAGGTTGGAACGCATTTTTGAGGTCTAAAACGTTCGAATTTGAAAATAAGTATATAGGATGAAGTTGTAGATATTGAAGTCTACTTTCTAATGAAACTTAAATCAAATCAATATCAATTCAGAATTAAAAGTTATCAATAAAATACTAAAAGGTGTCAAAACAGAAACTGTAAACTGTTTTCAGAACAAGAACAGATTTCAACCAAATATTTGACAACTTTAAAATTAGAATCAGGAAATGGTTATTAAATAAGAAATTTAGATCTGAAAGTTATCTTTGAGATGAAAGTTAAATCATGTTATTTGAATATAAAAATAAAAAGTTATGATAATAACTATAGAAGGGTGTCAAGCCTTGAAATCCAAAACCGATTCAATCAAAAACCAAACATGTATTTTTATCAAACATGATTTTCCAAACATGAATAGAAATATCAAAATAAGTTTATCTTGAAGGTTAACGCATGTATGTATAGAAAGAAATCATCTACTATACATATAGAATATGAAAACTTGTTTTGATCAAACTATTCATGAAAACCAAATATCAAAACATAAAACTTGTGTGTTGTGCACTTGAGCATATCAACTAAACTAAGCTTTACAAATGGATCTAAAAACTCTATCTAAACTAGGATACCTAAGTCTTGCTTGTAGATCTTCTATCTTCAAGTAGACTAGCTCCCAAACCGTGATCTTCCAAGTGCAAAGGTATAATCTTGAAGCTTTGGCACCGGAATCACCATGATATGCTTCCAAAACCCTTGTTGAAGCTAATCATCAAAACTAATAACCTGCTAATGATCTGAAACTTAGAAACACAAGATTATTAGTAAACATAACTACATGAGTGAGTCATCACCAAAACTAGAGTGGAAGGCCTTTGGGCCAACAATCTCCCCCTTTTTGATGATGACAAAACTCATGGAGTTATATATGCATGGATTAAAGTTAAGTTTCAAAGAAGCTCCCCCTTAACTCATGCATCATATAAACATGGTGCTCTAGATACTAATGGAATATTCAACATAAAGCATGTTCTAGATACCAATTAAAATAAGCAAACAACCAAACATATATGCAAACACAAGGAAGACATGCATATATAAAACACAAAACACAAATTCTTCTCCCCCTTTTTGTCAATCATCAACAAAGGGGTAAAAAACATAAAAACAAATTTTTCTCCCCCTTTTTGTTAAAAACAAAAAAAATCAAGAAGGGGTAATCAAAACATTCGAAACAATACAAAATCTTCTCCCCCTTTTTGTTCTAAACCAAGAATCAATAAAGGGTTAAAAATCAAAACATTGATATCAGTTAAAAATATGTCAATAAAGTGCATCATAAAAGAGAGTCAAAAATACATATCATAATTTTTTTTTATTGATTGTTACATGTTTTAACATATTAAAACATTTTGATACTAATTGATAAGCAAGCATACCAATGATACCAAATTGAAAATATATTTCATTCAAATTCAATTTTTAAAGTCATAAAGTGTGGGAGTGGAAATCAAATACCAATTGAAATAAGAAATTCAAATTTTCTCCTCCTTTATGAAATACTAACTAAAAACATGCTTAGGCTTGATTAAGGTATCAATTGAAAGACTAAATCAATTGAAATAAAAATTAAGTCACAAGCACTAGCATAAACAATATTTGTGCTTAAGATATAGAAATATAATAGCACAAATAAAACATGTAAATGTGTATGAAGATAAAATGAGTACCAATCACTAATAGATGATACCAAGTTGTAAGCATACATACACAAATCAACAAATATGAGTATACATAAAGAAATCAAATTGATACCAATTGAAAGAGTTCAATGATACCAATTGAATTAACAATAATAAGTATGGTATATCTCATATCACAAAGAAGAATCCGAACTAGTTAAAATGAAAAGTTTTGTAAACTAGTATGAAATCCTTCAAGTAAGGAATAAAACAAGATTATTTTTCATAGAAATGAAAATCACATAATAATTATTACTCTAATCAATTAAGCACAACTCATGAGAAACAAAACATGAGTAATAGATATGAGTGTACAAATAAAATGTGAAGATCATAATCATGAAAAATATTTCATTAAACTCAATTATTCCTTTAAACATCAAAATTAGAAAATCATAAAACTAACTAGTTTAATCTTCAATGGCATATGTATGTCTGATGCAAACTAAAATATACATACATATCCAAAACTCAACGAGTCCACTAAAGTATATGCATGAAGGCACGTGGCTCAAAAAGGATGTATATGTATAAGATTAGTTTGAACTAGAAAGACATATACATGAGGTTAAACTTATAATACATGAAACATGAAAAACTAAATTTTCATCCAAAATCAATTTCATTTCAAGGTATATGTATGAATTGTCACTACACTAAGTATACATACATATCCCTAAACACAATTGAGTCCATAAATAGATTTTGCATTGAAGGCAAATGACTCAAGAGGTATACATGTATATCTTAATGTTTTGGCAAAATAAACATATACATGAAATAAAAACTCTTATAAATCCAAAAATATGAATACAAGTCTAAAATGTATGGATCATCAAAACTAGACTATACTAGCACATCTAATGGGTACAAATATGCATTCAAGCTCAAACATATATAAAGATTAATTTGTTTCCCATTATATGTACAAGTATACAACTAGTCTTAATGAAAACTAACATCTAAACATGTAATCAAGTCATGAAGCATTAAAACAAACATGAATACCATATTTTTAAATAAAACACATATAAGATTCATCAAAAATTATTTATTTGAATTCTAAAATACATAAACATGCAAATGGACATAACAAGTGCAAATGAACGAATCATCAAAACTTAGCTCATACGTGTGCATATAGTGAATACAAGTGAGCATGAAGAACAAGCATATAAGAAACAATTGTAGTTCACTATTTGTACAAGTATAATGCAAGTTTTGATAAAATCTACATTTAAACATGTTATCACCACATGAAACATTAAAACAATCATAAAAGAACATCATGATAAAACTAAAACATGATTACTATGTAAATTCACATGTATTAGATTCATGATGTACATTATAGCTAAACAAACGGTGAGAACACTAAATATGAATTCAAGTGAGCATATGTGTCTCAAATACTATACATGTATGTCATGGATCTAATAATCATGGAATTTACACACTAATCCAAAGACATCAAAAATATGCTTAAACAAATGAGACATGCTATAAATAATGAATCATAAAAGCATGTAACAAATAATATGAGAGTTAGAGATTTATACCAAAACCGATGAGGGCACTTCTCTAATTCTCCAAAATAAGGTGGTCCTCCCACCAACTCTTCCCTTGAAAGTGATGCATCCATATGATTTCCTTTAAGTCCGGAACGCATCCACTCCAAGGTGTCAACACTCTCACGTCATGTGAGACCCCACACCTACATCAAAAATTGGAGGGGTGGTCTTTGGTACCCATACCTTCTTGGGTCCATGGGGGTTAGTCCCTTCTCTAACCCAAACAAACTTATTTGCTAAATTTACATTATTTAATCTATCAAAGCAAAATTTAGCAAGGTGGCCATTACGACAACAATGTGTACATGTGTACACATGAGCATACATGTGTTGATGGTGTCCGTGAGGAGCATGTGTATGCCGTGGAGGGTGTGCATGAATATGTGAAACTTGTTTCTTTCGAAACAAAGTTTCCAACCGTGTATGGTTCAAGGCACATTGGCTCATAGTGGAGCCCAAACAATCTAATCTCTTCTTAATCAAACAAATATCATCATTAATTTTAGAAGAAGAGATACATGCATTAGGCAGTCTAGATGATGAGGCTACACTAGCATGGCAAACATGAGCATTAATCTTATTATGCAAAACAATATTTTTCTCTAAACATGCATTTAGCTCATTAGAAATGGAAATAATTTTATTTTTCAAGTCCACATTCTCTTTTAAAACAAAATCAATTTTTGAAGACAATTTTTCATTTTTCTTCAAAATAGCATGGCAATCATTTTTAGATTTTAAAACATTATTTTCTTTTAAAGCAAGTTCAAGTTGAGATTTCAATGAATCCCTATCATTTGAAATCTCCTCTTTCTCTTGCAAAACACAATCAAGTCTAGCATGCAAGCACTTATTTTCTTTTTCAATTTCTAGACTTTTCTTTTTCAAAACTTTATATTTTTCAATAAGTTTTTCACAAACAATAGATAGTTCTTCATTCAAGGCATGGGGATCGACAATATCATTAGAAGAACTAGCATCATCATCACTATCTAATGGAGTTTCCGAGTGTACCTCAAGGGAGTCATTCCCTTGGACCATGAAGCATTGTGAGTTGGATTCTCCACTAGATTCCTCTTCCTTTTGGATTTGCATTTGGAGCTCGGAGGTGGTGGTTGTTGTCAATTTGTTCCACACTGCAAAGGCGGAATCAAGGTTAGAAACACATATAAGATATTCTTTAGGAAGTGTGCTTCTAATAGCCTCTAGGGCTTGTGCATTGGCCCTAATATGATTGCTATCACTAAGGAAGGATTCGTTGGTAATGGCAAGGTAAACTTTATGACCTAGGGTTTGTAAATAGAAGGTCATTCTAATCTTCCAAACATGAATGTTGGAAGGGTCAAACATAGGTGGGGTCATGAAAGCCATGGTAAACTATATGTGTGCAATCAACAAATGCAAACAAGAGATTAGCAAGCAAATGGATCTTACTCCTAGGATGTTAAGCCTAATATCAGGAGCACTAGCTCTGATACCAATTGAAAGTACACCTAGAGGGGGGGTGAATAGGTGTTAATGCTAATCTAGGGCTAATTGAAAAACTTAATGCAAACTAATGAAACTAGATGCGGAAGCTAAATGCAAGAGTTGCACAAACTAATACAATTCAACAAGTGTAGCCGAATTCCCCTTGCGAGGCTCTGGACTAACTCCTCTTGATTCCCCTTGATATGGGTTGAGGCGCTATGTGAAGCTCTTGTTGGATGAGTACAAGTAAGGCAAACACACTCAAGCAATCCAAGCAATATACACACAAACAATTAAGCCAAGCATACAAGGTTATAACAATAAGAAATAAATGCAAGGCAATACAAGCAAGGTATATAATATGAATGCTATGGAATAATAATAATGCTTGTATGAAATGAATGATGCTTGCACAAATGAAAAGAGATAGAGTTGAGAGGAATTGGATCAAACGCAAACACCAATATTTGTTTCGAGGTTCGAGTACCAAACTCTACATCCCCGCCTACACCACCGTGTAGGATTTCCCAATCTACTATAAGGAGTACCAAACTCCTTTCTCAACTACAAAAGCCACCGAGGCTATACAACAACAAACCACACCTCTACCGAAGAGGTATACGGCCCGTAGCCGAAATACAACAAACCCACAACCTCTACCGAAGAGGCTCACAACAAACTCAATCACCCGATCACCTCTACCTAAGAGGGATTCACAAATAACAAGGGTGTTTTACAATAAAGAGGTTTACAACAACAACCTCAAACACTTCTCTTTCTTTTTCTCTTTTCTTTTTCCACACAAAACAAAGATCCTAATAACTTAGGATAGAAGATATAGCTCAAGTGGAAACTAAGTGTTTTGGAAACAAGCAACAAAGAAAAATACTTGGGAAAATTCTTGCCAAAAGATATAGAATGAAAATCAACACAAATATCCCAAATCCTATTTTCTTTGATTTTCCAAAAACATAAAACAAATAAAGATGAATCACTTTTAGCACTTAAACTCTTTTGAAAACACTTTTAAAACAATGAAAAAGATCTGGAAAAACTAGCACAAAAATCTTAACCAAAAACTCCAAACAATGGGGTTTATATAGCCCCTATACAAAACTAGCCGTTAGGCTGACGTGTCAGCCTGACAGGCGGTCGGTCGACTGGCCGGTCGACCGTCCAACGGCTATTTTTGACCGTTGACAGCTGCCGGTCGACTGGTCGGTCGACTGGCAACAACCCGAGACCAAACCTGTTTCAGTACAGTCGACTGGCCGGTCGACTGGCCGCCGGTCGACTGGTCGGTCGACTGGCCGCTTGGCCCAGTCGACTGTCCAAGTCGACTGGCCCAACCTGGCAGACAGCAAAAATAGGTCAGGTTGGAACGCATTTTTGAGGTCTAAAACGTTCGAATTTGAAAATAAGTATATAGGATGAAGTTGTAGATATTGAAGTCTACTTTCTAATGAAACTTAAATCAAATCAATATCAATTCAGAATTAAAAGTTATCAATAAAATACTAAAAGGTGTCAAAACAGAAACTGTAAACTGTTTTCAGAACAAGAACAGATTTCAACCAAATATTTGACAACTTTAAAATTAGAATCAGGAAATGGTTATTAAATAAGAAATTTAGATCTGAAAGTTATCTTTGAGATGAAAGTTAAATCATGTTATTTGAATATAAAAATAAAAAGTTATGATAATAACTATAGAAGGGTGTCAAGCCTTGAAATCCAAAACCGATTCAATCAAAAACCAAACATGTATTTTTATCAAACATGATTTTCCAAACATGAATAGAAATATCAAAATAAGTTTATCTTGAAGGTTAACGCATGTATGTATAGAAAGAAATCATCTACTATACATATAGAATATGAAAACTTGTTTTTATCAAACTATTCATGAAAACCAAATATCAAAACATAAAACTTGTGTGTTGTGCACTTGAGCATATCAACTAAACTAAGCTTTACAAATGGATCTAAAAACTCTATCTAAACTAGGATACCTAAGTCTTGCTTGTAGATCTTCTATCTTCAAGTAGACTAGCTCCCAAACCGTGATCTTCCAAGTGCAAAGGTATAATCTTGAAGCTTTGGCACCGGAATCACCATGATATGCTTCCAAAACCCTTGTTGAAGCTAATCATCAAAACTAATAACCTGCTAATGATCTGAAACTTAGAAACACAAGATTATTAGTAAACATAACTACATGAGTGAGTCATCATCAAAACTAGAGTGGAAGGCCTTTGGGCCAACACTTGGATCTGGGCTTTTGGGCTCTTTAAGCTTTATTCTTTATTAACTTGATAATTTGAGGCCTGCACATATTAAATAAAGAAATATTAATAAATGTGCACTATAATATGAATAAATGTGCAAATGCGATGGTATATATGATGACAATTATGCATTTTTCACTACCTATCACAAGAACAAGGCCTTGTAGAAGCAACCCGATTCATGTGGATTATCAAGTAAGTGGTTAGATGGTTAGTGGTTAGTAGTTAGATTGCCATAAGAAGAAAAACTAGCAAGAAATCATATAGAAGGTGAAGGAGATTACATTGGAAGAGAAAGGAGGCATCTTTACATAGAGTGTCACTCTCTATTACATCAATCCCTTGCTTTCTCTCTCTAGAAATCACTCAGCCCTACTACAATGATCTAAAAAGAAATGAAAATACAAGAAATGAAGAACACTCACCTACGCTACTCCTAAAATTTGCACCTACTCCTAAAAACGAAGACTGCTCTCGTTTTGGACCACTGCAGGGCTATTTATAGGCATCAGAAGGCTCTGGAAGACGAGACGGGGCCACGCGTCGAAAATCGACACGTGGCTCTGTACTATTGCCGCGGAAACGCAAGGATTGCCGCATTTCCGCGGCAATATCAGGGAGTTACGTCTCTGGTTTTTGTCAGGTTTGTTGGAACATATTTCGATGAAGACGTTTGTGAAGATCAAATTCATTTGGAGCTCTAACACATGACGAATCAAGAGTCCTACATGATCAAGATGTGCCAAGGAGAGTTGATAGAGTGTGGTTTGTAAAGTTGAAATAGCATGTAAAAGCCTTGACACAAACACACACTTCATTGTCCTATTAGTCGACTTGAAGTCCATTATAAGTCGACTAACCAATGTGTAGTCGACTAACCCAGTTACCCAAGTCGACTAATCCTGTGTCCTGAATCTGACCCAACTCTCTGTTTGATTATTAGTCGACCGACAGTCAACATAGTCAACTAATAGTCTTTTTAAGTCGACTAATCCAAGTCCCCTAGTCGACTAATCCCTGGTCAAGTCGACTAATTGATAGTTGCAGTCGACTTGATTCAGTTATCAAAAAACTGTCACTTGAAACGTCACTTCCCTAGTCGACTAATAGCCAAACATAGTCGACTAATAGAAGGAATTTTGCCTACGTTAGTTGACTAACTCAAAAAGCAAGTCGACTAATAGGCAGTTCTGACTGTTGGACAGTTTCTGACTGTTGGTCTTTTGTGCAACATTTTCCAACGTTTCAAACATTCAAAATGCACCTATAACTACCCTAACTTACCCTAATCTTCAGCTATATAAGGGGTAGTTAGTCCAAAGGCCAAAAACCAAGAGTTTTTATCAGTTTTCCAAAGCCAAAAATCTGAAAACCTGAAAACTGTTTTTCCAAACTTCTGTTCTTCACCAAAAAGACATTTCCATTGTGAAGTTCTCTGAAGTTCTTGTTTCCTATACTGAACCTTGTCCACATACACATTCAGTACCAAGACTATAGGAAAAGTATTGTAATTCTCAAAGCAAATCATTGTACACAGGAGGCTTCTTGGTTGTAGAGGCAGTTGTACAAGGTGAAGGTGTTCTCTTGGTGGAAGAGAAGGTGTACACATTTGGCGAAGGGGATTTCTCAAGTGGTGTGCATGGTGTATTGATTTTGGGTTGCAAAGTCAAGTTAAAGGAAAATCTCAAGCGGGTGGCTTGGGGACTGGATGTAGGTCACAAGGACCGAACCAGGATAAATCTCTTTGTTTGCGTTTGTCATATTTTCTGAGATTTGATTTCCTTTTTGCAAGTTACTTCTTTGATTAACGATTAATCCTTCTTGTTTTGGTGTTATGTTGACTTGTGTATTTTAGATCATTGTTGCCAACAGAGATAGTTTCGCATTTTCTCATCTCTCGGGGACCAACAATTGGTATCAGAGCGGGTACAAGTCAACAACAAAGATGGCAACGGAGTTTCCCTCATCCCAATTCAAAGAAGGACATTCTACACAACGTCCACCGCTATTTGACGGAACCAACTACAACTATTGAATGTGTAGAATGAAGATATACTTGCAATCGCTCAACTACGACCTTTGGAACATCGTAGAAGCAACGTACACCAAGCCCACAACCAACTACAACGCTTGGAGTGAAGATCAAAAGAAGAACGCGAACCTTGACGCCAAAGCGATGATGCCTTGTTCTGTGCCCTAACCAAAGAAGAGTTCAACCGTGTGTCTACAGCAACTTCTGCACATCAAATATGGCATACTCTTCAGGTAACACACGAAGGCACAAGTAAAGTTAAGGAATCTAAAATATCTGTTCTTGTCCACAGGTTTGAGTTATTCAAAATGGAGGAGAATGAAACCATATCCGAGATGGTTACAAGATTCACCGATATCACCAATACATTAGCATCCCTTGGAAAGGACGACACCCAAGTTGAAAGAGTTCGAAAGATCCTTCGTGCACTCACACCAGAATGGGAGAAGAAGACAACCGCCATTGAAGAGGCAAATGATCTCTCAACTATGACATTAGAAAACCTAATCGGTAATCTAATGGCATATGAAGTGCAATTAGAAGAAAGGAAGAAGGACGAACGACAACACCGTTCAAAGAAGAAAGAACTCGCCTTCCATGCATCTTCCGACACGGACAATGATGACGAAGAGGAGATGGCAATGCTCTCAAAGAAATTCAGGAAATTTCTAAAGCAAGGTAAATTCAAATGCTTTAATTGTGATAAACCAGGTCATATGAAGATGGATTGTCCTTTACTTAAGAAGAAAGATAAGTACAAGAGTAAGAAGTTCAGAAAGAAGAAGAACTACGAAGCATCATCAGAATACAGTGATTCATCTTCATCTGATGAAGAATAATCTACTGAACGTGTCAACCTATGTTACATGGCACTTAAAGATGATGAGGTATCATATTCTGAACTCTCTGATGCTTTCCATGAATTATTTCTTGATCTGAAAAATGAAAAACTGAAAAATAAAGTTTTGTCAAAAGAAAATGAGAAACTTTTAAAGGAAAATTCATGTTATGCATTACAATGTTCATCTATAAATTCTCAACAACAAGATAAGTTTAAAAAAGTCATATCATCTTTGAAAATTGAAAATGAGAAATTTATAAAAGAGAACATTTTTCTGAAAAAGGAAACTAAATCTTTGATTGAAAGGATTTCTATATTGGATAAAGACATGTTAGTTTTCAAAAAGAAATATGAAGATCTTTTGCAAAATGTGACTAAGTTCAATAAAGGAAAAGAAAATTTGAATGATTTATTATCTTTTCAAAAATTGTCACATGATAATCATGGTATTGGATTTATTGCAAAATCTTCATGTTATAGTAATCCATACAGTTCTTTTGTAAAAAGAAAGCCTTAGAAAAATAAGTTTATATGGATTCCTAAGAACTTAAATCTTCATGATAAAAATACATATATTGCATCATACATTTATGATATATGTGATTCTTGCAACTATGTGTATATTAACAGGTGGAAACCAAATTCTAAATGGATTTGGACTCCTAAAGGTTAAATATGTTCTTTCATGTTTGGTACCATCTAACGTTTATCTTGCAGGTACCATATAAAAATTGATAAAGAACAATTATATATATATATATATATATATATATATATATATATATATATATATATATATATGTACTAATATATTTGTTGCAGGGGGAGAACAAAGTATTTCTCTATTTGTTATAACCCAATTTCTGCAGGGGGAGGAAAATATAACATATTTTCTGCAGGGGGAGGACTTGTGCACACAAAGCGTCATCATCAAAAAGGGGGAGAATGTTGGAACATATTTCGATGAAGACGTTTGTGAAGATCAAATTCATTTGGAGCTCTAACACATGACGAATCAAGAGTCCTACATGATCAAGATGTGCCAAGGAGAGTTGATAGAGTGTGGTTTGTAAAGTTGAAATAGCATGTAAAAGCCTTGACACAAACACACACTTCATTGTCCTATTAGTCGACTTGAAGTCCATTATAAGTCGACTAACCAATGTGTAGTCGACTAACCCAGTTACCCAAGTCGACTAATCCTGTGTCCTGAATCTGACCCAACTCTCTGTTTGATTATTAGTCGACCGACAGTCAACATAGTCGACTAATAGTCTTTTTAAGTCGACTAATCCAAGTCCCCTAGTCGACTAATCCCTGGTCAAGTCGACTAATTGATAGTTGCAGTCGACTTGATTCAGTTATCAGAAAACTGTCACTTGAAACGTCACTTCCCTAGTCGACTAATAGCCAAACATAGTCGACTAATAGAAGGAATTTTGCCTACGTTAGTCGACTAACTCAAAAAGCAAGTCGACTAATAGGCAGTTCTGACTGTTGGACAGTTTCTGACTGTTGGTCTTTTGTGCAACGTTTTTCAATGTTTCAAACATTCAAAATGCACCTATAACTACTCTAACTTACCCTAGTCTTCAGCTATATAAGGGGTAGTTAGTCCAAAGGCCAAAAACAAAGAGTTTTTATCAGTTTTCCAAAGCCAAAATCTTAAAACCTGAAAACTATTTTTCCAAACTTCTGTTCTTCACCAAAATGACATTTCCATTGTGAAGTTCTCTGAAGTTCTTGTTTTCTATACTGAACCTTGTCCACATACACATTCAGTACCAAGGCTATAGGAAAAGTATTGTAATTCTCAAAGCAAATCATTGTACACAGGAGGCTTCTTGGTTGTAGAGGCAGTTGTACAAGGTGAAGGTGTTCTCTTGGTGGAAGAGAAGGTATACACATTTGGCGAAGGGGATTTGTCAAGTGGTGTGCATGGTGTATTGATTTTGGGTTGCAAAGTCAAGTTAAAGGAAAATCTCAAGCGGGTGGCTTGGGGACTGGATGTAGGTCACAAGGACCGAACCAGGATAAATCTCTTTGTTTGCGTTTGTCATATTTTCTGAGATTTGATTTCCTTTTTGCAAGTTACTTCTTTGATTAACGATTAATCCTTCTTGTTTTAATGTTATGTTGACTTGTGTATTTTTGATCATTGTTGCCAACAGAGATAGTTCCGCATTTTCTCATCTCTCGGGGACCAACAAGGTTGTTCCTCTGGCTACGAGAATTGTCAGGGTATATCCCATTTCTGGTATTTGCACCCGAATATTCGTCTGACAAGCGCAGGAGTCTAGGTTCAATGCATCTTCTAGAGAATCCTTTGTTTGGCCTCCAAGTAATGCGGGATTAATTACCATTAATTGGGTTTCATTAAGCTCTTATTCCATCTTTGCCCTTGGACTTTGGATCTACCTGCAATAAAGACCAAAACACGGTTTAGATCGACAATTTATTCATAAAGCGGTGAGAGAATGCGACATAATAATGCAGAATTGTAGACTAATCACACCCCCACACTTATTCTTTTGCTCGTCCCGAGCAAAACAAGAAAAGAAAAACTATACTACAAATGTTATTACATCACTTTCGCAGGTGACGCGATTGCACTGAGCGTGTGCAACAAGCCGTTAAACCTCTAGGTTACCCTAGAGGAGGAGTGTTGTCTTCTGAGGGTTTTCAGCGGATTGCACCCACAAAATCCATAAAGAAAGAAGACAAATGTTAGTATTTTAAAAATGCATTTTGAAAAGAGAGACAAGTTTTCAAAATATTTTTTCAAAAATATAAGAGATCTAAGGTCATAAGTCCACCACCAATCAATCTTCCTTAAACTTAGTCTCTATGCAAGATCTTGTCTTCAATTAAGGTAAGAATTCAAAATTGAATTGAATATTTTATCTCTCATAAAACCTAGATAATATGCACATTGTGATAGTGAAGATTTCTGGGATTTCAACTCTAACCATCAAGCCATTTATATATATTTATTTTCTTTTTCTTTTTCTTCTTTTTTTCTTCCCTTAGTTTAGGCTTTTTAGTTCACCCATGTAGCGAGCCTATAACCGATAACTCCCAAACCAGATGGTCCTAGGGCACCAGATGAGAAAACATCCCTCGGGTTTAAGGACTCGAGTAAACAAGGCCACAAAACTAAAGGGGATTATTTGCTTCTTTTGACCACCGTTAGGCGTGAATAATCATGCTTCTTGAGGCACAATTATCCAGCTTAATAAGTGATGTTTTATTTATATATTTTTTTCTTTTTATTTATTTTGTTTTTTTGCTTTATGGCATTTTAGGTCTTTGTTTCCATCCCAAAAATATGTAAGTGTGAAGTGTATATTATCTAAGGCAAAAATTCAAGATAAAATTATCTCCCCAATTTATCTTACTTAGCCTATAATTTTAAACAAGATCCATTATTTCAACTAGGTTTAAGATGTCATAATTAAGGCTTCCTTAATTTCTAAGATCATCTTAATTTTCTTAAAAATAGATTAAAACTTTGTCTCTTATTTCAAAAAGTTTTTAAAGAAAGAGAAAATTCCTATACAAAAGAAAAGATTTTTAAAAGTATCCTAAAAGAAGTGTAAAAGAAAGAAAATCTAAAAAAACTCTAAGTTAGTAAACCCTCCCCACACTTATCTCATGCATTGTCCTCAATGCATCGTGATATATGTATGCATGAAACAAATAGAGAGGGAAGGAAAAATCACCTCAAGGTGGTGGTTCCGGTGGCGGTCTGATTGGTCCACGAAATGCGGCACAATCATTCTTGCGTGGAGTCCGGAGGAACCCACCAGAAACCTCCATGATACAACCCACTAGAAAGATGTATATATGCATGATTTTTATTAAAAATTTTACCCCATCTAATTTTCAAAATTTCAAAATAATTTCAGAGTCAAAATTTTCAAAACCCTTGTCCCAGAATGAAATGATTGATTTGGACTCAGGAAGTACAGGAACTAATATCGATTCAGAAAAATGACTCAAGTCAAGTAAAGGTTCGGGAGTCGAGATCGGTTCTAGAAGAGGGTCCAAATCAAGAAGATGAAGCTCAAGTCCACATTCATTTCCCCATGATGGAATGTGACTATCAAAGATTAGTGATTCAAGTTCAGGAATGACAGGTATGGGAATCAAAACTGACTCTAAAATGTTGCTCAAATTGGGTAACAAAACAAGAGTCAATAGTGATTCAGGAATTTGAACTGGATCACAAACTTGAGAATCAAAGTCACATTCCTCATTAAGTTCAATTCCACAAAAATGAGAACTTATCAATTTATCAAATGGACTTTCAAAAGTATGAAATTGGTCAAGTTCAATATGATCATCATAAGAGATTGGTGATTCAATTTCACAATGGACTGGCACTGGATCCAATACTGACTCGGGAAAAGGAGTGAAATCAGGTGAAGACACCGGAGTCATAATTGAATCAGGAAGTAGAATTGAATCATCAAGTGAAAGTTCAAGATCATATTCATGCTCAAGTTCAATTTCAGGAAAAGGATAACTTGCCAAAATGTTAATGGGATTTGAGGTGTGGACAAGTTCAGGTGGATGTGCTGAAATTGAATCTTGATTTCCAAAACAATATGACTCTTTGGCTCGGACAGAATGGTTAGTGACATTAGAAATAGGATGAGAATGAAGAGTTTGAATCATCAACTCTATGTCACGGTTACGAGCATTTTGAGCCTGAGTCATGATTTCAAGCATCTTTTTACAATTCATTGGTTCATCGTTTTGTTGAAAAGATGAAGAGTTGTTTTGGAATTGGTGGCAAAATTGTGAGTCCATCAGATTTTGTGATTTTTGTTTGGACTCACGCATACTCATTTCCAAAATTGATGGTCTTCTATTTTGGACTGGTGGAGCTGAGTATGAATCTTGAAAATGTTGTGGAATTGGAGAGGCCCTCATTTTCTGAATTTGTTGCTCGGCCTCTTGTAGATTAGCTTCTATACTCCTTTGTAACTCATATTTTTCTTCAATGGAAGGTCCAGAAAAAGGAGTATATGAAGCGGAATCGGGGAATGAATATTGTGTATATTGTGGACGAGGTGGACATGGTGGACAAGGAGGTTGAAAATTTGGCTCGGGGGACTTGAATCCCCATTGACTCTGTGAAGAGTTGAAATTATTTTGAAAATTATAGTCATAAGAATGTGGGTATGGGTTGTATTGATTTGGATAAGGCCAACCCGGTGTATTTGGTTGGTTCATATTGTAAAACGCCGGGTTGGAATTATCCGAATCAAATGGGGTTGGTGTGAAATATGGATTCATATTTGGATTGAAAGAATTGTTATTATTGAATGCCATTTCACAAACAATCATAAACAAAAAGAAAAATCAAACAACAAACAAAAAGAAAAGAAAAAGCAAAACCAAGCCAATAGGAGGGTTGACCTAGACCTAGGCGAGATGTCCCTAATGGCCAACGTCTATTCAAATTTTATTAGGGCTTGGGTTGTGTGAGTAGGGAGATTGTTTTTGGGCTAAGGAAGGGTGATTAAATCCCCACCTTATCTTGTATGAGTTTTGCCTTAAGTTCAATTTGTGCAAGTGTGCAATATAGACTAGAATATAACACAAAGCGATAAATCACCCACATGTTTGTCCTATGCTATATGCAATGCCATATGTACATCTCCATCCAGATCACAACAACAGAACAAAATACAGTATATTGGAATTGAATTGACACGTGCCTAAATGCAAATGTCTAAACCGTTTAAAAGCGTCCAATTACCGTATTTTAGTTTTTTATTTATTATGGTGTGTAGGCAATCAAAGCAAGAAAGATAGCAGCACAAATCCACTAGCTATTACAAGATACACATCCAGAACAAACAAGATACAACATTATTGCACAATGGCCTCGTTCGCGCGGCAGATGTCGCGATTTCGCGGCTTTTGTTTAGAAACTGGGGCCCTGCTTTCAAGAGCAGGGAGATGCAAAGCTAGCTTATGTTCTGCAATATTAAGCACCTGTAAATATTGCCCTGCACACCAAAACAGAGAAGACAAGGTTAACAAATACGTGAAATCAAAACCATTCCCTTCCCCGGTAACGGCGCCAAAAATTTTGATCGGGGCGGAACTAGCACTCAAAAATGTGTATTTTGTGAAATCGATGTGAAAGCTCGTATGTGCTAATGTACCCTTGATACTTCCGTTATAGCATTGGCTCAACGGGTCGTATCCACAGGGAAGGGAGGCGATAGAAGCATTGACAGTTTCTATTCCCGTTGTATGTTAACAATTCTTCTTGTTGAAAGAATGAAAAAGAATGAAAAAGAAAAGAAAATGAAATCCAGAATGTGGTAGGTGAGGAGAGCGATGAAAACGACGAAGAAAACAAGAGTGAAGTGCTTTGGAAATCAAAATAGAAAAAGAGATGGAACAAGGATGAACTAAGAAGGCGGTGAAAACATCGATAGAAAAATGAGAAAAGAGTTTGGAAAACGATTTCTAAATCAAGCTAAAAGAAAAATCATGGCTACTAAGTACTAAATGCTCCACTAACCATGCTAACCTCTTCGAGATAGTTGCCTCATATTTTGATCCTTGGCCATCACAATCCTTGGCTCCAAGAGACGGTACAAAGCATGGCTCATGGATGGTTCATCACATTCAAAACATTGCATCAAGAACAAGCTAATACAAGCATCACTCATTACACTACTAGCATGAAATAAAAGAGCATGAAATAAAAGAGAGTTAGCTTCGTTAGCAAGTTAGCAAGTTAGCAAGTTGGATGTTAGAACCCATCATCTTTGGCCATCAATGGCTCTTGCAAGAACAAGGCCTTGTAGAGGTAACCCGATTCATGTGGATTATCAAGTGGTTAGATAGTTAGTGGTTAGTAGTTAGATTGCCATGAGAAGAAAAACTAGCAAGAAATCATGTAGATGGTGAAGGAGATTACATTGGAAGAGAAAGGAGGCATCTTTACATAGAGTGTCACTCTCTATTACATCAATCCCTTGCTTTCTCTCTCTAGAAATCACTCAGCCCTTCTACAATGATCTAAAAAGAAATGAAAATACAAGAAATGAAGAACACTCACCTACACTACTCCTAAAATCTGCACCTACTCCTAAAAACGAAGACTGCTCTCGTTTTGGGCCACTGTAGGGATATTTATAGGCATCCGAAGGCTCTGGAAGACGAGACGGGGCCACGCGTCGAAAATCGACGCGTGGCTCCGTACTATTGCCGCGGAAACGCAAGGATTGCCGCGTTTCCGCGGCAATATCAGGGAGTTACGTCTCTGGTTTTGTCAGATTGTTCCTCTGGCTGCGAAAATTGTCAGGGTATATCCCATTTCTGGTATTTGTATCCGAATATTCGTCTGACAAGCGCAGGAGTCTAGGTTCAATGCATCTTCTAGAGAATCCTTTGCTTGGCCTCCAAGTAATGCGGGATTAATTACCATTAATTGGGTTTCATTAAGCTCTTATTCCATCTTTGCCCTTGGACTTTGGATCTACCTGCAATAAAGACCAAAACACGGTTTAGATCGACAATTTATTCATAAAGCGGTGAGAGAATGCGACATAATAATGCAGAATTGTAGACTAATCAGGTAGCAACATGGACATTACTAATCCAGTAAAGCAGATAGTAAGTCAAAGTTGTATTTGAAGAGACCCAAGCAGGTCTAAGACGCTAAGCTAGCTCAATACTTAGCTTGGGCATAACCCCAAGATAAGCTTTGTAGCTCTGCATGAAACTAAAAGTTTCGCCTAAACTTGGTAGCCTCGCTTTGACGCTAAACTATCAGCTTCGCATGAAGCTTCCCATTTAGCCCCGCCGGAGGCTGATCCAAGAGCTTCACGCCAAAAGCTCTATCCCTAGCTAAGTCATAGCTCCGCTATGGGCTGAGTCTTAGCTTCGTACGAGGCTCTGAAAGTAACTTCTCCTGAAGCTATGAGCTAGCTCTGCATGATCTAGCTTCGCAGTAGGCTTTGCCAGGTCATCAAGTTGACCGTTTTAGATTCCCACGACAGATTAATAGGTGAACCCCACTAATTTAGTGGGATTAATGTCACTTTAAGTGGGCGGTGTTCGTCCCACATTAAGTAGAGACAACTAAGCCGTAACGGCATAAGGACGTTCACACGAACCCTCTAGCTTCGCCAGAAGCTTGCAAAATGCTTCGCGACAAAGCCATTTGCGAGCCTCGCGCGAAGCTAATGACTAATTCAGCTTTGCTGAATTCAAGGGGGCAGTTACACTCCACATTTGCTATAAATAGCACCCTGCAGAGGCTTCCTGAGGGACGGACAGACATCCTTAGATAGAGAGGAGATTGGCTTGAAAAGAGCAGAATTCCTAGCAAAAGGGCTCTACTGATCTTCTGTTCTCCAATTCTGTGAACCAAGCGAGAAGGGAGTCTTATTAGGAGGCAATTTTGATCACTTGTTCAATTGCATTATCAAAGGGATAAAGTGATCGTGCGCTGATCAGATTCCTACCGGCACATTTCTCCAAAAATCTCAGCGGAGATCTACCTATAATTTTCTTTCTGCAAAGAAATACTTGTAATTTCGCTCCTCGATTCTCTTTGTAAGTTTTCCTATGAATAGCAAGCTTCAATGGAAAACATCCCACAAAACAAAGATCCTATTTAGATAGGATAGACAGATAGCTCAAGTGTGAGAAAATAAAGTGTTTGAAAAACAAAATACAAAGAAAAATACTTGAAAAAAACTCTAGAATGAAATAGAAATGAAGATCAAAATAATTTCCCAAAGACTCATTTTTTTATTTTTCAACACTTTAAAAACAAATAAAAGATAAATCTTTTGGCACAAAAACTCTTTTAAAAACTTGTTATTAAACACTTGTAAAGATGAAAAAAATTTCTCTCTAAAAACTTGTTAAAAATAACCCAAGAGAAGGCAGATATATAGCCTCTCAAAAATCTGCCCGTTGGCAGTCTGGAAAGGTCAAAAATGACTGATTAGTCTCTAAAATTGCGTATTTTATACAATATCTTCACATTTATTTCATATTAATTTTGCTAATAAACACCTCTCTTGTATGTTTCTAGGTCCATGGTGTGCAATGAAGAAGAAGACCCTAAATCACCATTTAATGGGTGATTAAAGGCATATAATCTAGCCATTGACTTTGGAGAGCTGTTTTGTCAAAACCAGGGACTGAAAACCAGAAACCGGGCGCTGACGCCGACAAGGGACAGACGGGATAGCGTGCGGCCCGAAGCGCCGCGAGCGCGGCTCTAAGCCGCTTTTCGCGACCGTACAAGCGTGGTCGTGTCTGTACTTTAGGCCAGGGTTTATGCCCTGGCGCCCCTCTCCCCTGGTGCCTATAAGTACCCCTTGGGTTTCCATAGCAGGAGATATGCAGAGTTTAGAGTAGTTTTCATCTCCACTTTGTAGTTTAGGGTAGTTTAGGTTAGTGTTCTTCTTCTTCCTCCTTTGTATTTTTCATTTCTTTTAGATCTTATAATAGGAGAGAGAGAGAGTGGTACATGGTGAGGAAGTAAGAGTGCTTTTAATAGAAGGTGATAATCTATGAAAGGTGCTCTCTTAACTTATCTTTGTTTTCTTCTCTAACTCCTTTTACATGTTTAGCAAATTTTCTCTCATGGCAACTAACTACTAACCACTAACTTGCTAACTTCTTACTTGATAATCCACATGAATCTAATTGCCTCTACTTGGCCTTGCTCTTCAAGAACTATTGATGGCCCATGATGATGGATCTAACACTCTAACATCTAAATCTCTAACAAGCTAACATTACTTTATTTCATACTTACTCTTATTGGGTTTGATGATTTAAGTGTAGCTTGCACTTGTTGGTTGAATTTGGATGTGAAAGTTAAAGCCATGCTTTGCAACGCTCTTGAATCAAGGATTAGTGATTGCCAAGGATACATGTGAGGCAACTATCACTAAGAGATTAACATATTACTGGAGTCATTAGTAGTTAGTAGCCATGGGTTTTCTTTATCTTTTTACTTTGTTTTAGAAATACTTTCAAAAACCACAAACATTTTATCTTCTATGTTCCCACTTCTTCGTGTTTCACCATACTTCTCTTTTCTATTCTTTGTTTTCTTTTCTTTTGATTCTTTCAAACATTGAAGAACCGTTAACATACACGTGAACAAATCGTGTAAGCCTCTATCGCCTCCTATCCTTATGGATTTGACTCATTTTAACCTCTATGCTATAATGGAAGTATCGAGGAAGCCAAAGCACACAGTTTAAATTTTGATTTCAAAACATACACTTTTTGTGCGCGATTTTCCCCAGATCAAATTTTGGCGCCATTGCCGGGGATAAGAATGGTTTGATTTCATGTTTTTGTTAACTTTTCTTCTTTATTTTGGTGTGCAGGTTAAAGCTTTAGCATTGCAGAAGTCCACATTTTCTCTTGTGTGGTTGGGTAAATTCTTATATATATTCTTATACTCTGCTGCTAATTTTTGTTTATATTACTTGTACACTGTAAATAATTTTAAGAACTAAAATACGAAAATTGGATGCTTTAAAATGGTTTAGATATTTGCGTCTAGGCACGTGTCAATTTTCATTCCAATATACTATATTTTGTTCTTGTGTTGTTGTGATCTTGACGGAGGTGTACATATTGCATTGCATATAATTAGGACAACACTTCAGTGATTTACTCGCTTTTTTGTGTTCATTCTTAGCTAAATTGCACACTTGCACAAATTAAATTTAAGGGCAAATCCCAAGGCAACATAAGGTGGGGAAGTCATTACCCTCCCTTAGCCCAAAAATCACCTCCCCACTCACACAACCCAAGCCTAATAAAAATTGCTAGACTTGGCCCCTACGGATATCTCGGACTCAGTTAAGAGACTGACCTAAGGGAGAAGTTATTAGAAGTTAACTCTTATCAAATCGGTGTCTAAAGTTGGGGATTGAGAGGCGAAACCTCAAAGAACAGTAGTTTGGCATAATTAGGCCCATTGCTCCGGCACGATACCTTCCACTGATCTTATCCCTACCTAGCCGATTAACTCGTGGTCAGATTCTGACAACATACCCCCGTGGACAATCTAACTAGTTAGGAGTCGTCTAGGTCTAAGTCAACCCTAGCATAGGCTTATTTTCTTTTTCGTTTTATTTGTTTGTTTTCTCTTTTGTAAATTGTGATATAGATTTCAACAACAATAATTTTTTCAATCCTAATATGAATCCATATTTCACTCCAACCTTATTTGACTCCGATAACTCCGACCCGGCTATATACAACATGAATCAACCATATATACCGGGTTGGGATTATCCGACTCAATATGACCCGTATCCCCAATCCTATGAATATAATTTTCAAAATAATTTCAACTCTTCACAAAGTCAATGGGGATTCACCTGCCCTGAGTTAAATTTTCAACCATATTATTCACAATTTTCACAATATTCATTCCCCGATTCTACTTCATATTCTCCTTTTCCTGTTCCACCAAATGAAGAAAAATCCAATTTAAAAAGGAGTATGGAAGCAATTCCTTTACCAGATTTTTTTTTCTCTATTTCAGAGTCAACATTGAATCCTGTACCAGTACACCATGAAACTGAATCGCCAATATCTTATGATCACACTTCATTGATGGGAAAAGTGTGTGAACATCAATTCTTTGGTTTGACCTTATTTTTGAACCAATTTCGGCTCTCATTATTGACTCTCGACTTGATCTGAGTCAAATTCCTGAGGCGGTATCAGTTTTTACTCCTGTTCTATTTGAGTCCAAATCAATCATCTTCCAAACTCACACTTCATTATTAGACAAGGCCGTTGAAGAAAATGACCCAGTAATTATTTTTGAAAATTAGAAATTAGATGGGGATAATTTTTTAAATAAGATCATTCATTCAATCATTCTTTTACTGGGCCGTATTAGAGAGGTCATTGGCGAGTTCCTTTAAGATCCACATTATCTTGGTTGGGTAGCAACGCTTGGCCCAATCAGACCAAAACCGGAGCAACCACTATTAGGTAAATTCCTTCCGTTCTCATTTGTTTCATGTATATACACATTCACAATGCATTGAGGATAATGCATGAGATAAGTGTGAGGGAGGGTTTACTAACATAGGTAGTTTTAAATTTTCTTTCTTTACACTTCTTTTAAGGAACTTTTTAAAATTTTCTTTTGTATAAAAAATTTTTCTTTTATTTTTACAAAACTTTTTAAAGTAAGATAAATAGTTTTGATTTATTTTTAAGAAAATTAAGATTATCTTAGGAATTAGGAAGACCTAAAATTATGAAATTTTAAACCGAGTCAAAATAATATATCTTGTTTAAATTTTAGGATAAGGAAGTAAGATTGAAAAGATAATTTGATCTTGAATTTTTGTCTTAGATTTATGCACTTCACACTTACACAATTTTTGAGATTGAAATAAAGACTGAAAATGCCATTCAAATATATATATTTAAAAAATGATGATAATAAAAATCACTTATGAAGTTGGATAATTATGCCTCAGGAAGCATGATTATTCATACCTAAAATAGTGGATAAAAACAAAATAATCCCCCTTAGTTTTGTGGCCTTGTTTACTCGAGTCCTTAAGTTCGAGGGATGTTTTCTCATCTGGTGCCCTGAGATCATCTAGTTTGGGAGTCACCGGCAAAAGACTTACTACCCGGGTAAATAAGAAAGCCTAAGAAAACTAAAAGAAAAAAAGGAAAAAAATACATATCAAATAAATGGCATGAAAGTTAGATCGATATCCCATAAATCTTCAGAGTTCACAAAGTGCATATTTTTCTAAGAGTTTTATAAAAGGTTAAAGAATCAATTAATTTTAAATTCTTACATTTAATTTATAATAAGATTTTACATTTTGACTTAGTTTAAGAAAAAATAATTTCTCGTTAACCTATGACCTTGGATCACTTATATTTTCGCAAAAGTACTTCAACACTTTTCTCTATTTTTAAATATGTTTTCAAAATACTAACATTTAATTTCTTTCTTATGGATTTTGTGGGTGTAATCCGCTGAAAACCCTCAGGAGACAAAACTCCTCCTCTAGGGGAAACCTAGATGTTTAACGGCTTGTTGCAATGCTCAGTGCAATCGCATCACCTGCAAAAGTGGTGTAATAATTCCTTTAGTTTTTGTTTTGCTCGGGACGAGCAAAAAATAAGTGTGAGGGTGTGATTAGTCTCTAAAACTGCATATTTTATACCACATCTTCACATTTATTTCATATTAAATTCTGTTAATAAACACCTCTCTTGCATGTTTCTAGGTCCATGGTGTATAATGAAGAAGAAAACCCTAAATCACCATTTAATGGCTGATTAAAGGCCTATAATCTAGCCATTGACTTTGGAGAGCTGTTTTGTCAAAACCAGGGGCTGAAACAAGAAACCGGGCGCTGACGTCGATAGGGGAC
This sequence comes from Agave tequilana, assembly GCA_038442645.1. NCBI lineage: Eukaryota > Viridiplantae > Streptophyta > Magnoliopsida > Asparagales > Asparagaceae > Agave > Agave tequilana. The sequence continues at coordinate 10,126 of JAVJIF010010917.1, read as the reverse complement.
AGACGGGACAGCGCACGTCCGAAGCGCCGCGTGCGACTCTAGAAAAACCGTGGAAACACGGCTTTTTGCTGCATTTTCGCGGCCGTACGGGCGCGGCCGCACCCGTATTTTGGGCCAGGGTTTGTCCCCTAGCCCCCCCTTTCCCCTGGTGCCTATAAATACCCCTTGGGGTTTCCAGAGCAGGAGATATGCAGAGTTTAGGGTAGTTTTCATCTCCATTTTGTAGTTTAGTTAGTGTTCTTCTTCTTCCTCCTTTATATTTTTCATTTCTTTTAGACCTTGTAATAGGAGAGAGAGTGGTACATGATGAGGAAGTAAGAATGCTTGTAATAGAAGGTGACAATCTATGAAAGGTGCTCTCTTAACTTATCTTTGTTTTCTTCTGTAACTCCTTTTACATGTTTAGCTAATTTTCTCTCATGGCAACTAACTACTAACCGCTAACTTGCTAACTTCTTACTTGATAATCTACATGAATCTAATAGTCTCTACTTGGCCTTGCTCTTGCAAGAGCCATTGATGGCTCATGATGATGGATCTAACACTCTAACATCTAAATCTCTAATAAGCTAACATTACTTTATTTTATGCTTGCTCTTATTGGGTTTTGATGATTTAAGTGTAGCTTGTACTTATTGGTTGAATTTGGATGTAAAAATTAACATGTGAGCCATGCTTTGTAGCACTCTTGAACCAAGGACTAGTGATTGCTAAGGATACATGCGAGGCAACTATCACTAAGAGGTTAGCATATTAGTGGAGTCATTAGTAGTTAGTAGCCATGAGTTTTTTATATCTTTTTACTTTGTTTTAGAAATGCTTTCAAAAATCACAAACATTTTATCTTCTATGTTCCCACTTCTTCGTGTTTCACAATACTTCTCTTTTCTATTCTTTATTTTCTTTTCTTTTGATTCTTTCAAACATTGAAGAACCGTTAATATACACGTGAACAACCGTGTAAGCTTCTATCATCTCCCGTCCTTGTGGATTCAACTCGTTTTAGCCTCTATGCTATAACGAAAGTATCAAGGAAGCTAAAACACACACACTTTAAATTTTGATTTCAAAACATATACTTTCTGTGCGCGGTATTCCGCCGATCAATGACCTTCCAGTTGACCCGCGTAACGGTCATATTTATAACCGTTGTTTCTCTGGTCGACCGCTCGGTCAACCGGCCAGCACCCGAGAGTGGGGTGCTTTTAGTCGGTCGACCGCGCGGTCGATCGACCTTCATGGCTGGCCATATGCATGTCCCTTGTGCACATCGGTCGACTGTCGACCGACCACTGGTCCGATCGACCGGCTCAGTCAACCATCAGCTAATATGGCTGGGGATTAGGGTATTAAAAACTTGTCTTCTTAATTTCAATTAAATCCATAAAATCACATAAATTTTACAAAAATAAGTTCTTATAAGATCTTTGAATACCAAACATGTGTGATCAAAAATCGACACATATTATACTATTTGAACCATTTTGTGATATTGAATTTGGCTTAAACACAAAATCGGTATTTTTCAAAACATGGATTTTTGAAATGAAAATTCGTTTTCTCCAAAACTCATATGGAAATAAAAACATGATATTGAAACAACTTTGAAGCATATTATATATGGATAGAATCCAATATACATATAAGATATATATCTATGTTTTTGATATAAATCCAAAACGGGTAGACCAAAAATCAAAACCAATAAACTTGTGTGTGTGTGTGTGAACTTGAGCATATCAATACTATCTACCTTTACAAAAGATCTAAACATAATCTAAACATAAACCGAAGTCTTCTTGTCTCCAAACCGACTCGATCCAAACGCGATCCAACGAGCTTGACTCCAACTGAGTGCTAGATGCGATCTTGACGCTTGAGCTCCTAGATCTACATGTATTAGCTCCAAACTCCTTTGTTGAAGCTTTTGAAGCTAAATACCTACTAATATCTTGGTCAATCACTGAAACTATTTAAACTTAAGATCATTAGTAAACTATAACTACATGAGTTAATCATCATCAAAATTAGAGTGAAGGCCTCTGGGCCAACAATCTCCCCCTTTTGATGATAACAAAACTCATGGAGTTATATATGCATGGATTAAAATTAAGCTTCATAGAAGCTCCCCCTTAACTCATGCTTAACAATAACATAAAGATAATCAATGAATGCATAAACCAAACAACACATATATGTATAAATGAGGAAATAAAAATAAATAAACTCTCCAAATACTTCTCCCCTTTTTGCATAAATACTTCTTCTCTTTTTGCATAAATAAAACATATATGCATTAAACAAGAAAATAAACATGCATATATAAACTCTCAAAATCCTTCTTCCCTTTTTGTCAATTCATCAACAAAGGGCAAAAATGAATCAAGAAATAAAGATATATATGTGATATACATTCATGAAGAGGAGAGACGTAAAGTTAACTCCCCCTGCATACATGCATTACATGAAAAAGAGATGACTAAACCTAATCACATAACGCATAATATACAAAGTATAAAAGGAGATGTGAAGATCCCTCTACACACATGTAAGACATAGAGAGGAGAGGTCAAGCCCTCAATATGAGATACACTCAACATGAATCTATATATATATAGAGAAGATGTTAAACTTCTCTTGCATATAAGCAATACATATCAAAACATTATGAGATCAATTGAAAAATATACCAATTTATGATAAAGTTATATATCGAAACATTATGATACCAATTTATAATACCAATTGAAATAAACAAAATTTTTAAGATACCAATTGAAAATATCTTGTAAATTTTTTTGATACCAATAGAAAATGAAACATTGTACATTTTTGATACCAATTGAAATATATATTGTAAATATTGATACCGATTGAAAGAAAAAACATATGAAAATACAAACCAAATTTTAGAAATACAAATCATTTTGCAATAAGGATACCAAATTGAGAATAATGCCAATTAAGATTATTAATACCAATATTGAAAATGTTAGCATATACCAATTTTGGCACTTAAGATTATTGATACCAATGAAAATTATTGATTTTAGTATTTATCCAGAAATTTATCATAAAGTGTAAGAGTAAAATACCAATTGAAAATAATACCGATTGAAAGGTAAAACAAGAGTTTTTCTCCCCTTTTATGAAATACTAATAAAAATAATTCATAAGCTTGTATAAGATACCAATTGAAAAATAATTGATATTGAGAACTAAATCAAGTTTAGCATAAACATCATTTGTGCTTTAAGATGTAAAAATATAGTAAACACAATCAAATCATATATATATGTATGAAAATATAAATACCAATTGAAATTGATACTATTTGAAGTTTAAAGCATACATATATAGAAAACACAAATATGAGTATACAAACATGAAAATATTAATTGTGATACCAATTGAAAATATAATGAGGATCAAGTGTATAACTAATACCTACCATCCTATTCAGCACATGTTTAAAATATATTTATAATTAGGCACACAAGGCATGGTCGCCCATCCAACTGTCCTTAGCATTGTTGTAGGGGTTTTCAAAAAAAATATGAGTTTAAAAATATATTTTTTTTAGCATAGATGAAAACTCTATCAAGTAAAGAATATGAACTAACTTAAGATAATTTGAAATAACTAGTTATAGATTCTTCAAAATATGAAAACCAAATCATATATTACATGAAGCATGCATTTTACACAAAATTGATACTCAAGATATATAAAGCTCAACAAAGTACTCATAAAACAAAGTAACGAGTAAACATAAATAATGTGAGTGTACAAAAATTATATGAAAAGCATAATCATGAAAATAGGCAATGAAGCTCATATGAAATGAAAAACATGAAAATTTAATTTTCATCAAAATAATACAAAATTCAAGGCATATGTATGTTTTGTTAAACTAAAAGTATACATATATATCCAAAAACAAATGAGTCCATAATAGAATTTGCATCAAAAGCAAGTGACTCAAGGGTATACATGTATATCTAAATTTTTAAATAAAATTAATATAAACATGAAGCTAAACACATTATCATGAAAAACGTGTACGAAAAAATAGGGAATACAAGTTACAATGCAAGAATCATCAAAACTAGGATATACTAATACATCTAATGGGTACAAATGAGCAATTTAGCATAAACATATAAATCGAATGTTGCTCATTAGTTGTACAAGTATATACATAAGTTTTAATAAAAACTACATCTAAACAAGTAGTCAAAACATGAAGCATAAAACAAAATATAAACCAATATGATCATTATGTAAATGCACATGTTTTAGAGTTGATATACACAATAGCTAACTAAAGTGAGAACATAAAAATAATGTAAATCCAAATGAACATGGGTGTATCTCTAATACTACATATGTATATCACAAGTCTAATTATCATGGCATTTAACATACTAATCAAGAAAAATCAAAACATACTAAAAATCAATAAATGAAAACATGTAAATAAAATGGGAGTTGGAGATAGTTACCAAAACCATATGCACTATTCTCTAAGCCTCCAAAGCATGGTGGTCCTTCCACCAAACTTTCCTTAAAAGTGATGCATCCAAAGTGTCACCATTTAACTCGGAACGCATCCACCATCAATGCACCAACACTGTCACGTCAAGTGAGAGCTCACACCTATATCAATTAAAATAGAGTGATTTTGGTATCCATACCTTATTGGGTCCATGGGGGTTAGTACCTTTCCTAACCCAAACAAATTTTTTTGCAAATTTTGAAGTATTTAGTCTATCATAACAAAATTTGTAAGGTGGCACGTACGTTCACAATGTGTACAAGTGTACACATGAGCATACATGGAAGCATATGTGAGCATGATGAGCATGTGTATGCCGTGTATAGTTTGCATGGATATGAGGAGCATATTTCTTACGAACATGGATTCTAACCATATGGGTTCAAGGCACATTGGCTCAAAGTGGAGCCCAAACAATCCACACTTTTCTTCAACATACATATATCATTTTAATATTTGATGACAAAGTGGAGCATACAACATGTTTGTTAATAGAAGATGAATCTATAGTAGTATGACAAACATAGAAAGACAAATCATTTTTTAAAGTTTATTTTCTTTTGAAACCAAATCTAGTTCTTTTAAAATAGAAATAATTTTATTTTTCAAAGAGTTATTTTCTTTTAAAACAAAATCAAGTTTTGAAGATAAAGCTCACTTTTCTTTAAAACATCATCCAATTAGTTTTACTTTTCAAAATTTTATTTTCTTTTAAGGCAAGGTCAAGTTGGAATTTCAATGAGTCCCTTTCAATTGAAAGCTCATCTTCTCTTGCAAAATAATATCAAGTTTAGAAGACAAATTTTTATTTTCTTCTTAAATCCAAAGCTTTTATTTTCAAAACTTTAGATTTTCTAATAGGTTTTCACAAACAATAGATAGTTCTTCATTAAGAGCATCTGCATCCATGTAATCGTCACAAGAAGAACTAGCATCATCTAGTTGAGTATCCGAGTTTACCTCAAGGGAGTCATTCCCTTGGATCATGTAGCAAGCTTGTTCGAATTCATCCTCACTAGATTCCTTCTCCATATATTTCGTCATTTGTAGCTTGGGAGAGGTCAAATTGTTCCACACTGTAAAAGTGAAATCACAATGAAAAATCATAGACAAATATTCTTTGTTTAGTGTGTTTCTAAGTGCCATTAGGGCTTGTGCATTGGCCTCTATATGCTTGCTAGTACCAGATAAGATTTCTTAGTAGCGGCAAGGTAAACATGCATTCCTAAGATTTTAGGTACATACTCATCTTAAGTTTTCATACATCGATGTTAGAAACATCAAACATAGGAGCGGTCATGAAATCCATGAGTGTATAAAACTATATGCGTGCAAATGCAATATCTAGATTAGCTAACCAAGATCTCACTCCTAGGTGGTTAAACCTAATATTAAGAGCGTAGGCTCTGATACCAATTGAAAATACACCTAGAGGGGGGTGAATAGGTATATGGCTAATCTAATGACAAATGATGCGGAATTAAAAATTAATTACAACACACTTAGTGTAACCAAAGAGTGTAGCTAATTCCCAGTAAAGGGCTCTGGACTAACTCCTCTAAATAAGAGTTGAGGTGCTATTGAAGCTCTCTTGGTTTAACACAGGTATGGGCACACACAATCAATACAAGCATATATGTATGATATGAACAATATGAAATAATGCAAGGTATAAAAAGAGAGAGAGTTAAGAGATAGTGGATAAACGCAAACACAAAAATATTTTTTGAGGTTCGAGCACCCAGCTCTATGGGACGCCTTCACACAGAAGGATTTCCAATATGCGTTCACACAGGACTTCCCACACAGGGAACCTCCACTGAGGATTGAGTAAATACAACTAGGAGTACACAACTCCTCTCTCCAACAAACACAACCTCTACACAAGAGGCAAGGCACAACAAGAATCACCTCTACACTTAGAGGGATGAGCACTTAGTCAAATAACAATCACATCACACTAGAGGGATATGGCATTTAGCCAACACTCCAACTACAATCACCTCTACACTTAGAAGGATACCAACAACCCAATACACAACCTCCTCCACACTTAGAGGGAAAGGCACAAAGCCAAACAACAACCTCAATCATCTCTACACTTAGAGGGATACCAACACAACCTCACAATCACCTCTACACAAGAGGAATATCAACAAACACAAGAAGGTTACAACTCTTGATGGTCTCAGAAAACTACAAACCAATTTTCTCACAAAACAAAGATCCTAGTAGATCGGATAGATAGATAGCTCTAGTGTGAGAAAATAAAGTGTTTATAAAACAAAATATAAAGAAAAAACACTTGAAAAAACTCTAGAATGAAATAGAATGAAGATCAAAATAATTTCACAAAGACTCTCTTTTTTTTGATTTCTAACACTTTAAAAACAAATAAAAGATAAATCTTTGGCACAAATACTCTTTAAAAACTTGCTGTTAAAACTTGTAAAGATAAGAAAATTTTCTCTCTAAAAACTCGTTAAAAACAACTCGAGAGAAGGCATATATATAGCCTATCAAAAATCTGCTCGTTGGCAGTCTGGAAAGGTCAAAAATGACCTCCGATCGCCGGCCATAGCCATCAGTCGACCGCCCGTCGACCGGCCAGCACCCTGAGAGTGGGGTGCTTTCAATCGGTCGAACGACCTTCATGGCTGCCATGTGCACGTCCCTCGTGCATATCGGTTGACCGTTCCAGTTGAACGACCACTGGTCTGATCGACCGGCTCGGTCGACCGCTAGCTGATCTGGCTGGGGATTAAGGGTATGAAAACTTGTCTTTTAATTTCAATTAAATCCCATAAAATCACATAAATTTCGCAAAAATAAGTTCTTATAAGATCTTTGAATGCCAAACTGTGTGACCAAAAATCAACGCATATTACAAACAACTTGAACCCTTTTTGGGATATTTAGATTTGACTTAACACAAAATCTGTATTTTTCAAAACTTGAATTTCGAAATGAAAAACCGTTTTCTCTAAAACTTCATGGAAATAAAAACATGATATTGAAACAACTTTGAAGTAAATTATATATGGATAGAATCCCAATTTACATATAAGATATATCTATATTTTTGATATAAAATCCAAAACCGGTTAAACCAAAAAACCAAAGCCAATAAACTTGTGTGTGTGTGTGTGACTTGGGCACATCAACACTATCTACCTTACATAAGATCTAAACATAATCTAAACACAAACTGAAGTCTTCTTGTCTCCAAGCCGACTCGATCCAAACGCGATCCAACGAGTGTTGACTCCAACCGAGTGTTAGATGCGATTTTGACGCTCGAGCTCTTGAGTCTACATGTATTAGCTCCAGAAACTCCTTTGTTGAAGCTAAATGCCTACTAATATCTTGGTCAATCACTGAAACTATTTAAGCACAAGATCATTAGCAAACTATAACTACATGAGTTAATCATCATCAAAACTAGAGTGAAGGGCCTCTGGGCCAACAGTCACTCTAAATATAACTATCTTTAAGAAAATTATATCTAATATCACTCTAAATATCATTATTCCTCTCTTTTCTATCGTGAAACTCTCTCTAAACCAAACTATGAGAATAGATAAAGTAAATAAAATAATTAAAGCAAGCAAAAATAAAAGAGGTAATTGAAAAAAGCAGAAGAACCTTTATTGAGTTATCACCATTAATTAGAAGCACTCCATTTCTCTTTATAATTCTTTCTCTCGCATTGAAAACTACAATGAATATTAGAAAAAGAAGAATCCTAACCCTAAAACTCTGTGCGAAGTTCTCCCTTGAGTCGTGCGCCCTCTGCCTTCGGGTCATGAAGGTATTTATAGGAGAATTAGGATGAAGATATACATACGAAGATAGGGGAGCACCTTCAAACAAAATGTCACAAAAATACTTCTTTTGCCACGTTTCCCACACATTATCCTAGCTGTAGGGCCAGGATCTGGGAGCCAGTCATCCATGATTCATCCTTATCCTTTGTCTTCTTAGATTTTGAATATCTGCTCTGTATTTGATGATCTGTCTCTTTATCCTCAACGACATCGATAGGGTCTTCAAACAATCTATTTTTTCTTTATAAATTTGATGATTTATCTTATCTTATATATTTAGTTTTAGATAAGATGATTTCTAAAACCTTTGGATTTGAATCCCCTTCTTTTGAACTTTAGATTTAATTGGATAATCTGTCAATCTCTCTATTTTCTTCCTTAATTATTCTGCACGTTACTAAACATAAAAATACATCAAATAACAAAGTTATTATAAAATAAATACAGAAATGTGACATGTGATATTAAATATGCAATGTACGTCTATGATCATAGTATCTACAGGAGTGTTAGTGTCGAATACACGCATATAATAAAGCATTAATAGACAACATCACAGGCATAAAAATCTGAGTTTAACCAGTCTTCATTTATCCAGTCTTTATTTAGTGTTATCTTCCCTGATATGCACTGATCTTTAGCTAGAATTATCTTTGTCTCTTTGATTTAAATAATCTGAGTTTAGATGGGCTCCTGTGCTTGTTTGTTTTCCTCTTTCATTTAGTAAAGGCCCACATATAATTTGATAAAAAGATAATTATATAGTAGAGTTTGTAAATAATAAATATGAAAATGTGATAATAAATATGCAATATCAGTAACTAATCATACTCCGATACCTATCTTTTGCTCATCCTCGATCAAAACAAATAAAAAATTAAAACAGAGCTAACCTAGTCTAATTCACTTTCTTAGGATTCATGGTTGCACTTAGCATATGCAACAAGTCGATAAACCTCTAGGTTACTCCTAGAGGACGAGTTTTGTCTCGTGAGAATTTTCAGTAGATTACACCCACAAAATCCATAAAGAAGAGAGAAACAAAGTGTTAGTATTTTCGAAATGCATTTTGAAAAAGGGAGAAAATATTGAAACTATCATTGTAAAATTTTAACTAATCTATAAGTTATAAGAAAACTGAATTTTTTATAACTTAGTCTCTATTCAAAAACTCGTTATCAATCAAGCTAGGAGACAAACTATATTTCTCATCTAGCCTTTATTTACCTTAAGTCATATGCACCTTTGTGACAGAGAAATTTTGACTCGGGATTCTTTAACTCTAACTCTTATGCCTTATTTTTCATATTTTTGGTGATATATCTCTTAGTTATATTAGGCTTTCTAATCTGCCATGTAACGAGCCTTTAGTCGGTGACTCTCAAGCCGAATGGTCTTATAGCACCGGTGAGAAAATACCCAAAGACTTAAGGACTCGAGCAAAAAAGGCCACAAAATTAAAGATTATATTTATTATGACCACTTTTAGGCGTGAATACTTATACTTTATGAGGCAGAAATACCTAGTTTAATCAGAAGATTTTTTATATAATAATTTTCTTTCTTTTTTATTTTATTTTATAAGGCATAAGAATCTTATTCTTGAACCCTAATTGTGTAAGTGTATAAAGTATGCATATTTCATAAAGGTAAAAATCAAGACTAAATTACTTTTCAATTTTTCTTCCAACTCTAGAAATCAAATAAATAATTTTGTTTTGACCAGGCATAAGAAATCCTA